>JXSR01S006191.1:4150-20491 GCA_000969725.1 Ophiothrix spiculata
CGTATGATCAGTGGAGATGATCATTTGTTTGGGTCCAAAACGCACGTGTTGGGTGATTAACATAAATTATGACGTCACAACTTTCCCGGCGTATACGTTTTTTATTAGACATGGTAAATGCATGCATGATATGACTGAAGGTCTAAAAATACCAAAAGAAAGGATAATTGTCCCCATCCCCCACACCCGCATAAGTCCTCCCCCTCACCGCGCATATGTTAACCCCTCCCTATGTTAGGACCCAAAGGTATTATCAAAAAAAGTTGTTATATAATCACTTAAATCACCAGACAATAGTGAAATTCCATGCTAGACAAGGTTGTAGAATTCTGCACCTTTTCTGGGAGTTTTTTCTCGTAGGTTGCCGAATTCGACAGCCTTGCATTTTTTGTGTGTACTATAAATACTAACTAAGCATCTGGCAAATTTTGGCGAGACATTTTTTCGGAAAAATTTGTTCTGAATTTCATTCCAAAAGTTGATTGATTTTTTTTTTCAATGTACACTCTTAAAAAGAAAGGATCAAATTGATCCGATAAAGTATCAAATATGAGCTTACCCTTTTCCGGATCAATTTTGATCCAAATTCTCCTCAAATTTGATCCTTTTCGGATCAATATGAAAAGGATCAAATTTGAGGAGAATTTGATTTGCTTACTAGAATTAGAAAAGCTCTTGGGTATTTCTAAATCCTTAGAACCATTCCAAATAACTTTTATCCGGACATCAAAATGTATGTAGACGGATGAAATCGCTAACTGTAAACCCTTAAATCGTGTTATAAAATAGGAAACAGTTAGCTACTCGACGAATATTCAAAAAATTAAGAGCATTGAAATAAAGACATGTCGGATGTGTGATGATAATTTAAAACAAAATCTACAATCATAAACAAAATAGTTTAAAAATAATGGGTTGGTGTTTAGAGACAAAGATAACAACAGAACGAATTTATTGAAGGTTTTTGCTTTTAAAATAAGTGGTGTACTCTACTTTATAATTCTGTGAAAACCTTATTTAATCTTTATAGTCTTTGCATTCTCTTAGTCCTAGTAACTTTACTAATTTAGAAAGATTTTATGAAATTGGACCCATGTGTACATAATAGTAATAAGTATATATTATTTTGTCACACAAAAGTAACAGTTAAAACTGGCTTCTCTTTTTTTATTTCATATTATAGACCTATACAAACAGTGAACAGGCTTATGATGAAAGACAATATGTAATAGATGCAGGAGTTGATGGCCAGGAAAGGCTTTATCAAAATTTATACTGATATATCATACATATCATTGGAAACATAATAACTTATAATACACTAGAAAAATTAACTTGGTTTTTAACGGGTGCCTTACCATGGTATGACAAAAAGGGTAAAAAAGGCAGTATCACATTTTGTTTTGCTCTTCTAACACTTTTACTTTATAATTACAAAGCTGATAGCACAACTAGCAGTAGGCATTAGCGTTGAGCCACATTTATCACTTATCATTCAGAACTATTTCTAATTTTCAATGACCATGCAGAAAAATGTTTGACAATGTTAATAATAGGGTAAAAAAGAAACAAGTTTTTGTAGTTTTTATATTAACATTTATGTAAATGAAAACAAAGCCTATTTTATCATTGGAAAAAACCCACTCTGGACATATTTGCTTCAGTAAGGCTTCAGATTGCACAAAACTTATATCTATTGCAATTGAGTATGGGCATTAAAATTAACCAATATTCATAAGATTCACAATCCATGTCAGTTGTTGTGTTGGGGAATTACATGACATTTTGCTGCTCGCAGTCTAAACATAAAATGAAAACCCGCATTTCGCATTTATGTTTTACAACCTGCAACATGAACATGAAGCGAATTTGTGTCTTTTCCCTAAGCCATAAACCTTCTCTTACAATTATCTTTGATTGGACGACTGAACCTTCTCTTTAAAAATTATATTTGATTCCACATGGTGCAAAATCTCTAATAAAAATCGCTCTGATCTTTTAGACTAGGGTGTGCATATATCTTTGTACAATACAGTTCTGCTACTTAGAGATTTATTTAATGATTGATAATAATTCGTTTTTTTACATAATAAGTTCAAACATGAAAATTTGATGCTTTTGGACAGTAATGACAAACGAATTTCTATTAACATTAACACTTAAGTGACCAAGGGGGGGGGGGGGGTTCCTAGGGGGCCTACCACAGGGAATAAAAATTACATCGCCGCTCCATGTAATTGTCAAACTTAACGCAACGGATCCCTCTGAGGCAAAAATATTCAAAGCGATCCAGTCGTTTTCGTGATAATTAGCATAAAGTGATTTTTCAAGGGCGATGTTCAAATTTGTTTTGCCCATAAAATCGAAACCGAATAATGTTTTCCTAATTTTATTTCAGCAATGTAATTGTATTTGCAATGTGCAAATTTTAGCAAAATTTAATGCTAAAATCCTATCGGGAACACGGTTTTTGAAATTTTGGAGGGAAATGTTTGACGCGACACCCAAATTTGATTTTTCGACAGCAATTTTGAAACGGTTCATCTGATTTTCAAAATGTTTTCTATGTTTTGGTCCTTCTTACATGCTTCATCATTAACATTGACCGGACTTTCAACGTTAAATTCATACCGGGATAGTGTTTTTTAAAGAAGGAGGGGGGGGGGGTACCTAGGAACCCTTGGGCACCAAAGGGAGGGAAATACCTTGGTCACTTAAGAGTAAATCTATATAAGAACAACGTGAATTTCAAAAATCTCGGAAGAAGGAGGTCGGCAAATTCATTTCATATGAACTCATTGACTACCTTTGGGCAAACCATGATGCATAGGGAACATTAAAAAACACAGTGTTTCTAGATATTTAACAAATAGCATTACGAAAATTGACCAGTTTCGCCAATTGTCACCTTCAGATACATGTTTTTGAATATACAGATTTGTAAAATCATCACGGTGTCACAATTGCATACTGATATTTTTATAACAAGTTGATAATAGGTTAACCTTCATAATACATAAAAAACATTTTTGGGTTAAAAACATAAAACTTTGGATGTTATAATATCCTGTCGGTCAGTAGTTTTGAATTTAATTGATATTTTGGTTGTAGTATTTACCATTTGGCCCCTTATATTATATGTTATGACAAAAAATAAAAAAGCATTTTATTCTAACTTGTTCATGCTAGAAACACCTAAAACCTTGTATTTTCCATTTTATATATACAACACACATAAATAAAGGGGACACCCCTCCCCCCGGAAATTTAATATTTATGCTTTAATCTTGTAGCTTAAGGTCTCCTCTTTCCTTTCATACCAAAATGAGAGCAATCAAACAATGCTACATGTAGTTATGACATCTTAAAGCATGTTAGAACTACTACTTCTGTACAGTAATATGAACACTACTGACTATCATCAGAAAGCGAGGGAGTTGGTTAATGATACCAACACTTATGTAAAACTCAATAAGGACCCTACTAGGAAATATAAGCAGGAAATTTATAAAGACTATTGCAAAGAAACTTTGTGACGATGACGCCATTACTAAGGCACAATACTATCTTTTGTGTCCACCGTCTGAGTCTGTGCCGAGATTTTATGGACTCCCTTAAAGATACATAAAGAGTCCTGTCCTCTCCGGCCTATATGTTCTTCTATCGGCTCTGTGAGCTATCAAGCTGCTCGCCTTGTTGCAGACATCATTTCTCCGTTGGTTGGCGGTTCCCCTCACCATCTCAAGAACTCGTTAGATTTTGTAAATAAACTTGGAAATCTAACTTTATCCCCGGGGGAGATTATGGTGTCTTACGATGTAACGGCGTTATTTACCAAAACTCCTATCCCAGAGACTTTACGCATTATTCGCGAACGGTTGCAACAGGACAACACATTGAGTGATCGTACCACACTGTCCGTTGATAACATCATGGAATTGTTGACATTTTGTGTAAACAACACTTATTTTATGTTTCAAGGTGACATTTACAAGCAGGTAAACGGTGCAGCCATGGGGTCTCCTGTATCACCCTTGGTTGCGAATCTGTACATGGAGTGGTTCGAACAGCAGGCTTTAAGAACTTTCCCATCTCATGTGACATTCTGGGCTCGTTATGTTGACGATACCATTCGTCGTTATTCAAGAACAACATCTCGACGATTTCACTACGCATATCAACTCCATCTCACCCTCCATCAAATTCACCATTGAACGCGAACAGAATGGAAAACTTCCTATGCTGGACACTATGATTCACAGGATTGATAACAGGAAACTTAAGGTCACCATCTACCGCAAACCGACACACACAGATCAATATCTGTCTATGGACTCTCACCACCCTCTTCAACACAAGCTGGGTGTTATACGAACGCTTGAACACCGGGCTAATACCATTGTGTCAGACTACGAGGACAAAGTCAATGAACTTCAAACCATCAGAACTGTTCTCGGGTATTGTGGTTACAAAAGATCACACTTCGCTATTGCAAACTCTTCCAAACGTCCAAACAGGAACAATGACTCTGCACCTAGCAAGGGCTCTGTCACCGTCCCCTATGCTAGAGGTGTATCTGAAGGCCTCCGTCGTGTATTGTGTAAACAGGGCATACAAGTTCATTTTAAACCTCGCAACACTTTGCGCGAACTGCTTGTGTCACCCAAAGATAAGATCAAACAGGAAGAGCGTTGCCACACAGTATAATATGAACATTCGTGTAAAACTTGTAACGCAGCCTATATCGGGGAGACGAAACGCCCCCTTGGAGTGAGGAGTAGCGAGCACAAGCGTGAGCCCTCTCCAGTTGCAATACATAAAAGAGACACTTGACATAACATTCCCACTGATCAGCCTAGGATTCTTGATCAGGATGAGTCTTGGTTCGGACGTGGTGTAAGGGAAGCTTGTCACATCAAGATCAGGAGGAGTTCCCTCAACAGAGACGGCGGCAGATACCATCTCCCGGCAGTCTACAATTCCATTTTGAGTCGTCTAGCACCCCCTGGTGCTAGTGGCTCAAAATAGCCAACCCAACAGCGCCCAGACGTGTTTAGTATGGGGCTGATGACGTCCAAGAGTAAAGCTGGATGAAAGCTTCCTAAAGGTGAGCTAAATCTAACGTTGTGAGAAATCAGAAACTTTAAACATACTACTTCAGTTGTTTCCTTGATTATTATATTATAAGCAAGAACCTGTATGGAAGAGTGATATCACAATTAATTGCAACATTTTTAATAGGCCATGCTTCCTGTGTAGCATAACGTAGGCTTCACCTAAATTTGTAAATAGCTAAATGACAGTAGGAGTGTGTTTGTGTCTGTGTGACGTGTTAGCTGCAACGATGGTCTAATCGGGTGTTGTGAACTTTTTTTTCTGAATATAATTAAGTTTTGACTATAAGACTATCAGCAATTTCAATATTTTCTCGTGGTCACAAGCTTCCCAAGAAATAAAGTATATAGATAACTCTAAACACGCTTCACATGAAATAAAAAAGATAACTCTAAACACACATCCCAGGGATTAAAATAGATAACTCTAAACACGCTTCCAAGGGAATTAAGTACATTACTCTAAACACGCTTCCAATGGAATAAAGTAGATAACTCTAAACACAAGCTTCCAAGGGAATAAAGTAGATAACTCTAAACACGCTTCCAAAGCAATAAAGTAGACAACTCTAAACACGTTTCCAAGGGAATAAAGTAGATAACTCTAAGCACGCCTCCAAGGGAATAAAGTACATTACTCTAAACACGCTTCCAAGGGAATAAAGTAGATAACTCTAAACACGCCTCAATTTTTTATCATAGTGGTTGTTTTATATGCTTTTTTATATGAAAAATGAAATAAACTATGACTATTAACTATGTACAACGACCGAAATAAAAGCAAAAGGTATTTTAGGAGTTTGTACAAACACCTGGTAACAATTACCATCAAGGTAAAAGTAAGTAGTCTTAACTTGGTTTCAGTCTCATTCCACACGATTGCTGATTACTCTAATATAATTACAAAAATATGTTCTTGTAGACCGGACTTCTTAAATGCTATTCTACTCTTACCATTTCAACTAATATATCAAAGAGTATACTGGCTTTGAGCTATCTTCTAAGAGAAGAAACTAATTTTCTGGATTTTTTTTTTTGAAAATTTCAACCGTCTTTGACCGCAGAATACAATATCGCCAATTACCCAATAAGCTAACTTTGGATAGTTGTTGTCTACACTCTGTTATAAAAGAAATGGTTATCTTTACGATCATAATAAATTAACGCATTTTATAGCAACAATACATTACAGAGATGGAAGCTAATCGTCGAGTACTTGTTGTGCTTATCTTGGAAGTGTTACATGCAATGACAGCAATTGGGCAATTACCTGTTGATTCCAGTGGAGTGGTCTGCTATAACTGCTGTGTATACGATGACATATTTCTGTTGGCTAATTGTAGCCATTCGGGTTTGACCATTGTGCCAGAAGTTATCAAAGATACACGGGCTTTGATCTTAGATGAAAATTCAATCTCTTCTATCAAACATGAATATTTTGACAAGTTGTTAAATCTTCGGTACCTTTCCTTATCTTGGAATAAGATAAACGATATTTCTGATGAAAGTTTTATTTGCCAGGGAAATTTAACAAAATTGATTTTGACACAAAATTATCTTGATAGCATACCATTAGCTCTAACACATTTACCATCTTTAACATATCTTGATCTTAGATGGAATAGAATCAAGGATCTTTTATACCAAGATTCCAGAAGGCTACATGAACCATGGTCAAATATTACCAACACGAAAGTTTTTCTGTTAGATTACAACTTTATAACACTCTTACCTATGGAAGTCTTTTGTTGGTTGGTTCATTTAGAACGCATTACAGTTTCAAACAACCTGCTGATATCCGTACCAAACAATGCTTTTCCAAAGCTACGACACCTTGTTTTCGTAGACCTGTCTTATAACTACCTTGAATCTCAACCGAAAGCACAATTCAATGACACTATTCAAGTAAATAGTATAATACTTCTTTCAATACACAACAAGAGGTAGAAAACTTAACTATTTCTACAACGTCTTCGACAGGATTGGACGATCTTGTCTTAAATTATGAACTTGGAATTGGAAATGTATGTTTTGAAGGCAATTCGAAGTTACTGCAACTTTTCATACGAGACAATCGACTTGAGTATCTTTTTAATACGCTGTTTACTAACCTTAAAAGCTTAGAAACATTACACTTGGAATATAATCTTATCAAATTTATTCAAAAAGGAACATTTAATTTTTTATTCAGTCTACGTGAGCTGTACATGCAGAACAATATGTTAAAGGTTCTACCACGTAGTATGTTTAAACCTTTACGAAATGTGATTATTTTGAATTTGGATAATAATTTTTTGAAGAGAATAACTCCCATAACCAACGCCTATCTGTTCCGTTTACGACGTTTATCGATTTGTAACAATAACTTGGTTGTTATATCTGCGGTAGGCTTTACTAACATGAAAAACCTTGAGGATATATCTATTTCTAATAACAACATCAGGAAAGTTCCTGCAATGAAGAATCTAGCCTCATTGACGTTTGTTAACATCAGCTTTAATATGATACGAGAAATAACACCAATTGACTCTTTTTGGGGTACAAACATTAAGGAAATAGACCTTAGACATAATGTTTTAGAAACAATATCGTATAAAACGTTTGCTGATATAAAAACCCTAAAGAAAGTGCATTTGGAAGGCACGTCGTTTATTTGTGACTGTAGATTGAAATGGACGTTAGAAACACCTACAATTAACATGCTGTGGATGTTTGACAACTCGACGGAGACAGGTGAGATAGATAAAATGAAATGCCAGAAGCCTAAAATGTATGAGATGAAAACATTACGCAATATCAATGACAGTAAAGGAACTGACAACTATAAACTGAGGTGCACTCATTCACTTGGATTTCAAACAATTCTTATTTTGATTAGCTCGTGGGGAGGTCTACTTGGGTTGTGTCTATTTTTCTTTTGGATCCATACTGTTATAAGGGTAAAACGAAAGTGTGGCGTCAGACATCCAAAGAGGAGATATATGGAACGATATTACAGAGAGATTTACGCTTCAACGCCACGCATATACGAGAACGAACGAAATGAGCAAATGGCTTTTATCACTTATTTACCGCAGAAAATAGAGACTACAGTTTAAATTGATATTCAACATGTATGTACAGTATCATTATTAAGAAAGTACAAGAACTTATAAGCGATATTTATAAAACCTTAAATGGTATAGGATGATAAATTCAAACTTATTTTTTCTGTGGACTATGTTTGCCACACTTAAATCATCGTGAATCAAAACAATTGTGCACGGATTAAAGATGCCCTTGACCTTGATGAAAGCACCAACTCGTAAACTGTTTGTTGTTTTAGTCAAGCAGATTTAATAAAATTTCAAATGCAGAAAAAATGATAGAAATCGTCTGAAAAATAAGCCAGAAATGAACAATTTTATAAGTATATCAGTACTGAAGAATATATATACATCTCTTTTTCCTTCATTCAGTGGGATTTATACACGTTAAACTTGTGCTTATTAATGCATATGAAAACAATTTATGTACAATTTCATGTCTTTGTCAACTCAATGTTTATAATATTGCCATAACAAACCATTTTGTTGATTTTACATTTGTAGAAGTACAAAGAAAGAAAAAAAAAGCTATGATTCAAGCCTTCTGTGAACATGGCTAATTTCTCTCTGATTTTAGTTCTTTTGATGTGTTGACTAAAATTATGTCTTTTACATGCAGATTTGTGCAATATTTAATCACGCATTTAACTGGACTACTTATTTATGAAATGTTTTAATCATGTTGTGCACATATTGTTTTATTTACAATGCCAGTTCCATAATTTATTAAAGTTACATATATATATATAATTGGGACAAAACTATCACTTTTTTGTTTTCAGCATAAATGCCATAGCCCATGTAATACATTGCTTAACTGTGTAAATCCCATTGGAATGGACGAAAAAGAGACATACTTACAAAATTTGTCATATTTTACTTTTTTTCTAGTCGATTTTTATCATTTTTTTTTGCATTTGAAAGTTTATTAAATCTGCTTTTAATACTAAAACTACAAGACATTTATTATTTAGTGTTTTATCAAGGTCAAGGGCATTTTTAATCCGTGCACAATTTTTGATTCACGTTGTATATAGAATTAGGCCTATAGATGAAGTACATTGTTAAAAGAAACCTACATTTATGTTACTTATTTATGAAATGGGATTAATTTCATGTTCAACAAGCTAGTATCTTTGCAAACAGTATTTTTTCTGTATAATTTTAAACATTATGAATATTTTAAAGAACTATTAAAAAATCGGCGTTTTTCTAAGACACTAAGTCACTTTTTCTGTCGGCAATTGCCGGAAAGTGTAAAAGTAGCTTCGGAAATTCTCGGAAAGTCATGTTTTGAAAAGGTCTATAGTGTGAGACGCTAGTAATGATTGATCAGGATTGAGACCGAATCATCGCGTATTAATATTTTTACACGAATTGTTCATGAGTTTGGAATTATATTGGGATAATTTTGTTGCTTACATATGGACAAACATTGAACATTTCATTTTAATATTCAGCAAGTTTGGTAAGTTGTTATGATTCGAGATATACGGACTTATTTAATTCCCCGTATGGTCATATTGGTTTATGTGCGATGATCGGCTGCATGTTGCATACTTCAAGATTTACAAAGTAATAGCTTGTCAAGGTTTAGTAAAGTAAATAGCACAGTCATGTTAAATAAACTAACGTATATTAAATAAACTTATGGGCCGTATTTTCGAACGATGTCTATCTAAAAGTTAAAATATATATGATTTTAGCTAAACGCTCGGTAACTATTAAAACAGCGCCGCTAGTAAACAATTATATTATACAAATAGTAACTGCTTATGAGCGTGAAGGAAGACAAAATAAATTACATCGAGAGGAAGTGTGAGGAAATGGAAAGAGGCAGAGATGACTCAAAAACAGCTTTTGGTATTGTAAAGGAGCTTACAAAGAAGTGGACCACAAGGATGGATGTAATAAATGATTTGGATGGAAACACCTTGACAGAAAGCGATGACACCAAGAACAGATGGGTCAAGTATAGTACCAAACTGTTTGAGTCAAAAGATGAAGACACTGACTTTAAATATGAAGAATCATGTAAAGTGGAACCACTCCCATTGAGATCCGATGTGGATCAACTTGCATTGAAACAACATAAGGATGACAAATCACCTTGAATTGACAACATAGCTTCTGAATTATGGAAGGCAACAGGTGAAGGAGTTGATCTGATGTGGCAGTTATGAAAGTTAAGAAAGGCCACACGGGTGGTCTAGAGCTGTCTTTGTAGCCCTGTCAATGAAAGGTAGTCTAAAGGAATGTTCCAATCATCGAACCATAAGCCCCATTTGCTATGCAAGTAAAGTACTTCTTAAGATCATCATCCCATAAAAGAAATTGAAGTCTCATCAAGAGATCTCAGACGAATAAGCATGGTTTCGAGAAGGTAGTGGGAGGGACCAGATACCACATTTTAAACATCATAAATATCATTGAAAAGTGTAGGGACCACAAGGATCCTCTCTATCTATGCTTTATAGATTACAGTTAATCATTTGATTTTGTCAGCCATCCTCAACTATGGACCACCATGAAAGAAATTAGTTTCCCATGTCACCTCGTTGAATTGATAGCCAGCTTGTACCAGAACCAACAATCTGCAGTAAGAACCAGCGGAGGAGATACAGAATGGTTTGAAATTGGAAGAGTTGTGCGCCACACTGCAAGAAAGTTGGGCGATTTGGGGGTGATATTGCCCAACGTTGATGAAGCATACATCCCTACCAACGTTGGGCAAAAAACAAACAAAACTGTTGGGTACACATCCCTGCCCTAATGTTGGGCAAACCTTATTTGAGCGGAAACGCAAGTCCATCTGTCATCTGTGGGGTAATAGCGATTCAAATTTTTGGCAAAAGTGTCTGATCTACTGTGCTTTTTTAGTTTGCCCAACAGTTGGTAGGGATGTATATTTGCCCAACTTTTTTGCAGTGCAGGGATGTATTTTATCACCAAACCTCTTCAACGTATACTCTGAAGACATCATGAGAGAAGCATTGGAAGGATTTGATGGTGGAGTAAAGTGTTAAGGAGCAAAGATCACCAATCTGAGATATGCAGATGACACTATGTTGATTTGAAACAGTAGAGAGGAGCTGCATGACCTCCTGAAACGCATCAAAGAGGTTAGTGAGAGGAATGGGCTACTTCTGAACACCAAGAAAAGGCCATGATAATGGTGGTGGAGAGAAATGGAACCAAGGAGGATTTCATCATTTATGGGCAACAGAAAGAGAAAGTTAAGCAGTTTGAGTACCTAGGATTATTGATTAATAACACCGGTGACAGCACAGTGGAGATTAAGAGAAGACTGACAATTACTAGGTCGACAGTACAGAGTATGCAAAACATCTGGAAGAGTCGTGAAATTTCCATCAGCCTGAAATTACGTCTTCTAAATGCTTTCTCAATTGCCACCTATGGATGCGAGTCGTGGTCTGTGACCAAAAATGACAGGAAAAGAGTCGATGCTTTTGAGATGTGCATGGTGTTACAGACGTCTTTTGCAAACAACATGAAAAGACAAATGAACTAACACCTGAATATTGGAAAAGATTGGAACAGACTTGCACCTTAGATGAAGGATCATGAAAAGGAAGTACAGATATTTTGAACATATTGTCAGAAGGGATGGCAGCATTGAAACACAAAAACTTCAGGGTGCTGTAGAAGCGTGGAAGAGGGCGTCCAGCAACATTTTGGACAGATGACATGAAATACTTGTCAGGAGATAGTGTGTAGGGTGCATCACGCCTTGCAGAGGATAGAGATGGATGGCGTGCCCTTGTAAACTACCACAGCAGTGCTATGAGCGCCATCTGACCTAGATGACATGAGTATGATGGTAAAAATATACCATTCCGAATTAAAATAGAACAATCATTCTTTCTCTCAATGAGGGATGGTATATACTATTACACTAATATCAGCAGTTAACACTTAAGTGGTCAAGAAGGGGGGGGGGGGCATATGGACCCAACATTTTGTTTTTGCGCGTCACCGAAAAAACACGAAGTAATTTTGTCATCGCCCTTCTATGTATTTGTGTAACTTTACCATACGCTTCCCCAGGTGGCAAAAAAATAAAATCAAGCTAACCCTTCCCATGCTAATTAGCATAAATAAGCATTTTTGAGGGCGCTCTTCAATTTGTTTTGCCTATAAAATCTTAACCGAACACATTTTTTAAAATTTTATTTCAAGAATGTATTTGTTCTTACATACTGGAAATATGAGCTAAATTTTATTGAAAAATTCCATTGGGAAGTGATTTTTTAATTTTTTTGGCGGGGAAATGTTGATGCGGCACGACAAATTGGTTTTTGGGCCGCCAATTCGAAACGTTTTGTCCGATTTTCGATGTCTTTCTTTGTTTTAGTTCTTTTGAAGTACTTCATCTGTGACCAGAGTTTCAACGTAAACTTCCGTCGCAAAAGCGCTTTTTAGGTGTTGGGTCCATATGGACCCTCTTGACAACTAACGGGCATGTGGCAGACCTTGACCAGTTAAGTGTTAAGATTTGTTTTATATAACTCATCTATATATTCTAGTCGTTTGATTAGACACTTCAGTTGATATTTTAATTATAGTTCAAATTCTTTAAAATGGTCTGTAAATGAAAACAGGTGATCTAAGAAATCCAAAACCGTTTGAATTTTTCAAATCCGACCTTTCGTTGTAAAGTTATGGAGGTTTTTGTATCGCTATTTTCATTAATTGTGGAGAACGCAGGTCAACAGTCAAATCTTTTATTTTCTTTATTTTAGCCTCCAAAGGTCACTAGAGAAATTTGTCACAAACGAATCTATAAATTCCACCCATAGCACACCTGCGCGGGGCTTTTAATATTCATTAGTTCTGCCTGGTTAACAGCTGTGATTGAAATAGGTTTATAATATCATGCACGGCTAATTTATGAAAAGAGCGCTAAATGACAGGGGGAGGCGGAATTGATTTCGAATATAAGTCCAATTCGCCCATTGACTTCGAAGTTAAAATGAAAATCTAACCAAATATTTTGTTTAGGTCATTACTTTTAAGCCAATGTTTGTTAATACTAAATCCGTTGAAGTTGGATAATTATCTCCATTGTACATTTCTATTTCGACTTTTTTTGTTGGGAACTTTTTTTCTCCCGTCGAACGTTAATCAGGCGGCGGCGGACACGATTTATAGAAGATACTAGATTTAGGGATGAGTGATTTCCAAAACGTAAATTTAGGGAACGATTTACATGTATTTGAATTGGCACGGGCCAAGTACAAGAAGAAATAAAATATTAACAAAGTCTTCTTTTTACCTTTACTTAAAAAATTACAAAAGTGTTCTTATAGAAATAAGAATAATTATTAAATTTCAAATTCCCTGGGGTTCACGCGTGAACCCCACTTTTTATAGATGTTATCATATTTTTTACCGATTAGGAAAATAATTTTAGTGATCATATGCATCTGAACCCATTGCGGCTGCGCCAGAGGTCAACGTCGGCCCGTGACCTCTGCACCCGGTTGGCAAACCCATTTTGCTCTTAATTATCTTTTCAAACTCTTTCCAAATAGCCCATATATTTTGTAAAATAATATCATTTACCTAAATATAACAGTAACTAACAGAATTTGCCCAAATTTGATTTCCAATTCCTAATAATTTCGTCTTGCGCAATATACGATTAATAAAGTCTTTAAATTCTCATTTATATTATCAACCATCTAGGTGGGTTAGTGGGTTCGCCCTGGACTCTCGCCGCAGGATCCCAAGTTCGATTCCTGTACAAGTACCTTTTTTTCTTCTTTCTTTTTCTTTTTATATCAATTAAATCCAATCATTTTCTTTGAGTTGTCACTCTTTATGAAACAATTCTCCTTTTTTTTCTTTTTTTTTTAATTAAAATAAGACATGAGCTAGTGATAAGATTTGCTAATTTACGGTGATAACTTATTAGCCACGACATACCGTCCGGCAACCCAGTAACAGTTGCCACGACCACCCTCCTCTGACGTTAATGATGATACTGGCGGCAGGTCACATGACATAGCTAGCGCGTGATAGGGCATAACCGCCTCCTTCTAAATTGATTATCTTCCACCTGGAACAAAATTGCATTCGTTCATCTCGAACCAGCCGTAAATACAACGAACTTTTTTGACACTCCTGAGTGAAATACATGAAAAGGATGTGATTCTGCAAATCTGAAAATTGCAGATTCATAATCTTCATATATTTACTTCAGAACATCTCCAAAATTTTATAAATATTCATCAATTACACGGCTTGTTTTATTTTATGAAGTGAGACCTCTGTACAGTGTTGAATACGTAAACAATTATAAAGCACACAGTACTATCATATTTACAATGACAACTCAGGGTAAATTTTCATGAAGAATACAATGCGAGTGTTAATTGTTCGTCACGGTCATGTCCAAGTTGTCATATTATCATTTTCAAACATTATTCATTTAAATCATTACATTTTAAAGCTTAAAGCAACAAAAAATGCTGTCGGACACAAGATGAAAATAAAATTTAAATACTCCTTAACCCTCGTCTAACTAAAGAGAAAACGCAAATGCAACCGACTCCAGGCATTTGGGTAATCTCTTATACATCATTTGCGGTCATTTTGATTAAAAAAAATAAATTAGAGGGGTACCCCCTAAGGTGCGGTTAGGGTAAGCCGTCAAAGTTTGGGTGCGAGGGGGGTTTGTGAAGCCCAGACATTTTTAAGTCGCCATTTTGAAAAATAAATCCATGCTATGAGGCTGAAACGTGTAAGGTATGTTAAAATTATCATTTCCCTTCTTTGTTTGCAAAAAAACGATGAAATTCCGTTTTTTAGAATTTTTATAGCAACATTTTTTATTTCGAGGCCAATTTTGCCCAAATTCCGATTTTCGCCTTGGCCGATTTTTGTGATCTTGGTATCGTTGGATAGGGGAGGACCATGATACATAATTATTGATATCAAAACCACGTTCATAGTTTCACCCCCACCACCTTGGCATGGTTAGACGAGGGTTAAACTATCTCCTGACCTAGTTTAGTTTTAAAAGCATTTAAGAGCATATCAACAACAAGTGGTTATTTTTTTTATAAATTGTGATAAAATTTAGTCACCGTCTTTGAGAATTACGTGTTTTTTTTCATCTTAAATATTGATTAGTGTTAAAAGAAGAAGAAGAAGTTACAAAATCCAGCTAATTTCGTCATGTGAGTGCAAGAAAGTCGTATCTGCAATGGCTGCCTCATGTAATATTTATCTAACATTTTATCACTAGAGTGTAAACAAATGCTCAAAAAATTCCCTGCCATATGTCAGTGGCTATTGAAATGGTTCTTCAGGTGTCTTCAGGTGACACAGTCACCTGAAGAACAATTTCAAGAGCAACTGACCCAAGCCTGGATATTACACAATGTGTAATGCAAATTAATGACAAATGGCAGCCATTGCAGATACGACTTTCTTGCACTCACATGACGATTTATGAATAAAGAAGATTCGTATAATAAAATCGAAAGCAAATTAAAGGAAATATTTTAACACTTAACTGCATAAGGTACCCCACACTTCCGTTAGTGCATAAGGGGCATTGTACTTCCGCCCCGCCCTTATAAAAACCACTTTCACGCCCGAAATTTTTAATAATCTTTACACCATTATAGCCTATAGGTACACTAATCACAACCATATTTCGGGGAAAAAATAAAAAAATACGTGCCGTTTCAAAATGGCGACCAAATAACAGATTTTCGTTTCGCGACATCTCGATTTTGGCCAAAATTTGAAAAGCCCACTTCCCGAAGGGATTTTCCAATGAAATTTGGCTCAAATTAGGAGATAATAAATACATTGACATTGTGGAAACAAAATTGGGAAATTTTACTCCGGGCGGTTGTATGGCCAAATTATTTTTTGCAGCCCCCCCCCCAAAAAAAAAAGAAGCTAATTTATGCTAATTAGCTCGAAAACGACGCAGTCTTATGGTATATCTTAACACGCTAATGAATATTGACATCATAATAATATACAGAAAGGGTGGGTTCTGGGGTATATGGATAGTGGAATGGATGTAACTTATTCAGCCGTATGAAAGCCACACACAAACACAATAAATAGTTCACACAAAATAGACACAACGTTCATGC
>JXSR01S006192.1:2472-12592 GCA_000969725.1 Ophiothrix spiculata
CTAGTTATTACGATCATCAAAGCAAAACGTGTTCAAAAACTGTTCACTTGATGGTCAATTATAAATGGCGCAAATATATTTAACATCAAGAGAGTGAAGTGCGTGCAAAATTACGCAACCCCTATCATTGGTTACTACGCGTGCTTTTATAACAGCGTTTACAACGCAAGCCTACTTGCGTAGTTTGCAGCCGCATTATTCTGTAGTATTTTGACTCAAAGTTATTACGCCAAAAGAGAATGAGTTCAATTTTCAAATGGCCATAACAAATTTTCCCCAAAGGGGATTTTTGGGGATTTTGCATGGGTGAAAGAAGAATTTTTTCTGCTTCTAATGATACCAAAACATTGGACGGGAACATTTTGTCCGGGTCCCAAGGCCTCACTACTCGACTAATATACAGGCATGATTATCTTCAGGTTTTTGCCTGAATTCAGGCAAAAATGCTTGACCTTCACTGTACAAAAGTATTGGGAAATTCACATTTTCAGGCAAATTCAGGCAAAATTACAAAAAGCCATAACCATCCCTGCATATACCCGATGAGCCTGTTTACCGGCTTTCAGGTCACGTGTCAGAAACTTGATGTGTCTGTCAACAGGCATGGGTAGTTACAATTTGCTATGGCCTTCTTTATATCGAAAGACATCAATGAAGCTTTGAACCCATGGTTAATGGGTCATTTTGATCTTATTTACTCGACAGAAGTGTTACATCCGTACTAAATTCAAATGTTTTTTATTCACATGAATAAGGATTGATCACTTGGTTTAATCCTTTAAATCCCATTGGTTGAAAGCCGGGTCTTTGTTTTTTTGTAGAAACATAGACATAACTCCCTAAACACCCTTTTAGCTTTATGATGACTCATGTGAGCTATGTCTAAAAGCATTTTATCACATCATATTGTAAAATATTATGAGGGTTCATCTTAAATAGTCCAGAAATCCCACTTACTGAGACCATTTCATCAGCTAGCACCTAATTTCCTCAACACCATTTGAGAAAAGTTGCCGTGGACAAAACGGTTTCAGTAAGTGTGATTTCTGGACTATTTAAAACGACTCCTAAGGCAAAAAAAAAAGAAGTTGTTTGATTGTCCTCCACCGCCCGCCCCTATTTTTTGCAACTGGAAAAAAGTTTTTACTGTACAAAAGTATACCGCGCCTAATTTTCAGATATCCAAAAAAGTTTTTTTTTCTTTCAGAATTTTGATCTTTTAAAAATGCTTTTTTAAGTTGTTTTCATTTTGTTTACACTTTAATACTGTTTTTAAACTTGTATAAAGAGATTTTTTGGTACAGCAGACTTATTTTTAGCTATATAGAGGCCATAATTTGGTGTAGCTTTGACTTGCATTTGAAAAAAAAATTAAAAAAAAAAAAATCCGCCCGCCCGCACTTGCTAAAAGAAAGTTGTGGAGGACAACCAAACAATTTATTTTTTTGGCCTTACAAATGTATTATACAACAACCGTCCAGATGGACCTACTCAAGAATTTACAAGTAACATTAAATTGTAGTCAACAAATAAGAAAGACTTGGAAAGAGTTCTACAATTGTCATTTACAGAAACACTTGAATATTTAGTCACCATTTTATCTTTTTGTCATGCAAATGATGTCTAGAGCAGATGAATGCAAGAAAGTTGTACCTGTAAAGGCTGCCATATTTATTTAACACCTTGTCACTAGAATGCAACAAAACCTAAAAATGTGTACAACCATTTCAAGAGCTACTTATCTTAGACCAGGCCTGCTCTAGACTGCATATACAACATAAATGTGTAAGGTGAATTTATGAAACATGGCAGCTATTTCACTATATGGCTTTCTTGCATTTGAGAACTCTACACTAGACATCATTTGCATATGTAGTTTTTCTTAAAAAGGTTGAATTTGTTAACATGCCCTTACAAGCATTACACTAGGATGAACTTACCACAAAATAATATGGATGGATTAATAATGTACAAACTGGACGGATTAAGAACCTACTACCCAGCTAGATGTTGCTCAAACGCACCCCTTTCTTTGGCAGTGAATATCAGAACATGAACTTCTTCCCATCTTTTTCTTATACCCTCTTTTTATACATGTCCTCTTGTTTAGGAAAGTCAAAGGAAGTTTCATGACAGATAGACAGAAATTCAATACTTATACATTACACTAGCTCACAGCATTCTAGCACCAAACTCAGTAAAGAATTGTAGAAATGTATTCACCATTTATGAAGAATGACACAGGCACCGATGTTTGTATACTCCTTGTTATAAACATGGATCTCTTAATTGATCAATATATTTTTTATCATTCTTTACAAAACGGTCCAGGGTTGTGAGAGCCAGGTGATATAAAAAGCTGAAAAGAGCTGAAAATAGTGACAAAATGTTCAAAAACAGGCTGAAAATGAAAGAAAAAGCTGAAATTATGACTCTTCTGAAGGCATAAAAAAGCTGAAATCAGCTTAAAAGCTGAACTCTCACACCCTTGAACACCAATTAATTAACAACCTGCACATATTTCATTAGCTTGGAAATATTTACAAAGAAAACATGTTCATTCCAGGGTGGTGTCAAACCTTTATTTTCAAAAATTATTCAAATTGTAATTCAGCAGCTTATAACTAAATCCATATAAAAGTATACATTTCTAGGATTGGATTCACATCGTGAGCACAAATAGGGTCAGTTTTAGTAGATTTTCTTTAGAAACAAGTTACAAACATTGTATCTGAACCTGTATCATTCTCCTTAAAATTATCTTACAAGTTAATCTCACATACGTCTACCTGACCCTGTGTAATACCTGTATGTATATTGCAGCTTCATATACCAATAGGTGAGATCTCCTTTCAGCTCAGCACACATTTCAGACCTGTCATTATTCCGACAGTAGAAGTAGGAGAAGATGAGAGCACACAAGATGGTTATGAGGAAGAACAAGATCATCAGGAGTATTGTAGTCACCCAGTCATCTGAAAAAGGAGAAATGGAAATCATCAAACAGCTTCAATTGATAAAGTAAAAATAGCAATTATCATAATCAAAAATAAAGAATGTTACAACAAAAGTATCTACCTGATGTTTGAAGTGTAGGGGCAAAGTCAGCAAGGGGCGAACGGGTCCACTTAAGGGTCCAAATCGGGATACAAAAATGACACACCTGGCAGGTTCATGCAGATAACTTTACGTGAATTGTAGGAGCAGAGCTTTTTTTTTTCAAAAATGGTTTACTGATTTTACTACAAAATGAGAGATTCTGGTCACTGATGATAACACATAATATATGAGCGGCCTCTAGAATAATTCCTATGATGGAAATATTTGATTAAATACCGTACTCAGTTGCAGATGGGCTTCGTTCATACTCTTCAAACCGGACTTGAAGCTGTAGAGCCCTTTGACTTTGACTCTTAGAAGATGACTACATACCTTGCTCAGTTGCAGACGGGCTTCGTTCATACTCTTCAAACCGGACTTGAAGCTGTAGAGCCCTTTGACTTTGACTCTTAGAAGATGACTACATACCTTGCTCAGTGGCAGGCGGGCTTGGTTCATACTCTTCAAACCGGACTTGGAAGCTGTAGAGCCCTTTGACTTTGACTCTCAGAAGATGACTACATACCTTGCTCAGTGGCAGACGGGCTTGGTTCATAGTCTTCAAACTGGACTTGAATCTGTGGAGCACTTTGACTTGATTCTCATAAGATGACTACATACCTTGCTCAGTGGCAGACGGGCTTGGTTCATACTCTTCAAACCGGACTTGAAGCTGTGGAGCACTTTGACTTTTCTTCCCAAGAGATTTCTTCTTTTCTTTATTCCTGTAAGAAAGCATTTTTAATTTACAATGTTAAAACACTATCAAGACAATTATGTATGTTGGATATTACAAACAAATCTTTATGTAGCTCTGTTGACAAGCACACACCATTATCATTTTTATTTCAAGTTTATGAATAATTGTGAAGGTCCATGTGATGAAAATTTGATGGCAGAAAACCATAATTCTAATATTGAATAAAACTTAGTTCATTCAAAACTAAGTGCATTAATTGTTCATCTTTTAAAATATAGAAGAATTCCAAATTGTGTTCCCAGTCATGAAACCAATCATTAATAATTCCTGAGAATGTAAGAAAGAGTACCACCAACGAATAGTGAATATCAGAATAGATTCAATTGCAGTGAAAAAAATGTTTAGACATCATATAAGAATTCAAAACTGTATTTGATAAGACATATTTCATTGTTGTCAAAATAAATCAAACTATTGGACTAATTGAATTAGATTTTAATCTCTCGCATTAAGCTTACCTTTGCCTCAGTATACTTGGATTAGAGGGGTTTTGCTGTGCTTCCGGTGTCTTGGACTCTTCTGTATTTTCTTGTTCTTCATCCACACCAAACTTTTTCATTGCATCTTGATGAAAAAGTAAACAAATAAGAACAATAATTTAAGAAATGAACGTTGTTATATTTAGAAAGACAGACATGACTGTTCAAATCGACCTATTAGTTGTTTGATAAGACCTTAAAAGTAACTTATAAACCTATGAGCCTGTATTCACACAACTTATTTCAGGAATACCTCTATTCCTGGATTTGTTATTCTTGGAATAAAGATAATAATAATAATAATATTTATTTAATCATCATAAATCACAAACAATGAAAAACAAAATGTGTAATTATATGACAATCAAGGAAAAGAAAAATAGACTACCTGTCCAAACACAGAATGTTTTTTCTTTTCCTTATAAACTTAGTAAATGTACAATGAAAAGTAATATAAGATACCCACATAAATATTCAAAAAGAGTAATATTAAAATACAAGCAAATAAAATTACCACAAGTTAATTAAGCAAAATTTCTTTACAAGAGGTCTTAAAGAGATTAACTGATGATGAAGACCAAACAGACACAGGGAGCTCATTCCATAACCTTGGAAAGGAGACAAAAACAGAATTGAAGAAAGCATTAGTGCGAGAGGTAGTGTGAAGAAACCTAATCATTGATCTTAGAGGGTTTGAAAAATTGAAGGAAAGATTGCGGTCCAATTCCATTGATAAATTTAAAGCAGAAAATCGAGCGAAGAAAATTAAACAAGTCACAAGTTTTGAGCAGCCCAAATTCAACAAGTCTTGCTTCATATGATAAATCAGATTGACACCTTTTTCTGTACATTAAAACCTTAGAAATTTTCCTTTGACTTCTATCTAACCTATCAAGTAAGCCAATTTGGCATGGATTCCAGACGACAGAACAATATGTGTGATGATGGAGAATCAGTGTTTTAAAGAGATGCAAAAGAGAACTGAAGTGCATATGCCGAGATATTCTAATACAAAAACCAGTCAAGCGAGATACTTTCTTACAAACAGAGTCAACATGGTGAGAGAAAGACAGGGATGAGTTAAACACAACACCAAGCAATTTGAAATCATCAACAGCCTTGATTTCAGAACCACCAAGTTTATAAACAAACGGGCTTTGATCTTTAGATCTTGAAAAATGAACAACAACACACTTAGAAGCATTTAGAGGGAGTTTATTCTTGACAGTCCAAAGATGAATCTTATCAAGATCACTCTGCAAAGATTGTTGATCCTTTGAATTCCTTATGCATCGAGCAATTGTATGATCATCTGCAAATTGAAAGAGCGGAGAAGAAAGGCCATCATTACTGTCATTAACAAACAAAGGAACAGAATTGGTCCTAAAACGGAGCCCTGGGGTACTCCAGATGAAACAGGAACCCAGTCAGAATAACAACCTTTAAAGACAACCCTTTGTTTCCTTCCAGGGAGAAAACTTTGTATCCAATACAACATGTTACCCCTAATACCATAGTTATGAAGCTTGTGAAGCAGAACACTATGATCATCCCGGTCAAAGGCAGCACAGAAATCAAGAAAAATTCCATCAACCAAGTTACAGTCTTTTACTATTATCAAGACTACTACTAAGAAAATGGTAAAATTAAGCCAAAATCTGCTCATAATTCCAGCCATTTCTAAACCCATATTGATTATCAGACAGAATTTCATGGACATTAAGGTACTCAAGCAGACGTTTGCAAACCAGTCTTTCCAATACTTTGCACAAAATTGAAGTCAATGAGACTGGTCTGTAACTAGAAATAGAATCTTTAGGCTTACCAGATCCTTTGAAAATAGGCACAATATTAGCACATTTCCAAGCAGAAGGAATTTCACCTTTGACAATACATTCATTGAAAAAATCACACAATACTGGAGCAAGCTCATGAGCACATGATCATCTTAAGAAAATGGGAAGAATGCCATCTGGACCAGGGGACTTACTAGTATCAACAACTTCATCTACAGAAAATGTATCAAAAGAAAGACATTAACCACCATGTGAAGGAGATGAGTCAGGAAGGCCATTCAAATCAACAGGTTGAGAAGCTCTAATGTTACTACTGAAATGGTTATTAAAAGCATGGGCAATATCACAAGGATCAGTTAAGTCGCCATCATCAGTAGAAAAAAAGAGCTGAGAAGATTCCTTTGTACTAGATCTAACATAATTCCAAAACTTCTTAGGATTACTTCTAGCTGTTTTAGAAATACCAAGTGAATAATTACTATGACTTCTTCTAACAGCCCTTTTTAACTTCCTACTACAGTCCTTAATTTGCTGCTCAGCAACACTACTACTGGATTTCTTATACTGCTTATACAAAAGCTTCTTTTTTGTACACAATTTTCTGATCTGTTTAGTCATCCAAGGAACTGATTTTCCCTTTTTAACACGTTTTTTAGGAACTGATTTGTCAATAGCAGCATTAATATTATATTCAATAAAGTCCCATTTGTTACTAATATCATTAATAACATTACAAACATTCCATGGGCTATTCGAAATAATATCACGCATTTGTTCAAAATTAGCCCTATTTAAACAGTAAACAGGTTTTTCAATATCCTCAGTTTTCATCTTATTCAAGTTAAGATACATAACAATAGCTTTTTGATCACACTTATCATTAACATTGAAAGAAGTTTCACATGACTTAACATACAGTGGATTGGATACAAAAATAAGATCTAGGAAGCGCTCATTACCATTATGAGTGACATACGAAGGCTCATTAAGAACTTGGGTGAGACCACAAGAATTCCTAGTATCAATAAGAAAACTTGGGAGGGGACCTTTTAAATCAGAAGGTTCACCATCAGCCAAATCCATATGGATATTAAAGTCACCGACAAGAGTAATGAAACAATATTTCTTTGCAGAAGAATGAATTTTAAGAAGATAATCATCAAGAGAATCCAAATAATCTTTAGGATAATTTGGAGGTCTATAGAAAACACCAATTTAAACCTTTCCTCTAGATGTCTTAAATTCAGCCCAAATTATTTCATGATCAGTAGTATTAAATTCACACCTATTAGTGGGACAAAGATCAGATTTGATAGCTAAAAGAACCCCACCACCATGAGAATTTCTATCATTACGGAAAACGTGATAACATGATGGAAATATTTCACCATCAAGATGAGAATCATCAAGCCAAGATTCACTGATAGCTACAACATCGTAATCATCATGAGCAAATCGAGCTTGGATATCAGGAATTTTGTCCTTAACACTTCTCACATTAAAATATAACACAGATATGTTATCATTAACAACATCATTGGTCCTACCTAATTTAATACTATCACTAGAAACAGAAGATAGTTCAGTCCTGAACTTACTTTGAATTTATAAAGCCTGGGATAACTAGCCCGTAGAATAACTTTATTCTTCATTTGTTAATTTCAAATGGCATCACCAATGGAAGAATTATAAAATTATTCCTATAATAAAGTTATTTCCCTTTTGTGAATTCGAGTCAAGGACTCTACATACAGTAATTGGATGATCATCAACCAACTCACATCTATAGATTTTGGTAACTGACTGGAATGAATTAATACATGGCCTAACTCACCTTCATAGAGTTTCTTTCCCACATCTGCGTAGATAATTGCAAATAAATCCAAGGATCCGACGGTGACAGGATGATCATCACCCAACTCATATCTGTAGATCTTGGTAGCCTGAATAAAACAAATTCATATTTTAGCTTTGTAAATGTGAAACTAACTGGAAAAGGTAGTTTTCTTTAAAATTGCTGAATTGAATAAATATGATATCATATTATGATCTTTAATATCACATTTTCATAATTTCTAAAAATGCTTACATGCAATAAAAACCGATGCATATCTTCATTGCATAAGCTTGAACATAAATGCAATTGACTTATTCAATTTACCAGCACACAATAATGTTTTTCCAATTTCTTTGAGTTTTGCCACATATATTGCATCCTATAGTAAGAAAATTATGTTACTGTATAATTCACTAGTTTGCCTCCTGATACTTAACAAAGTTGAATTATTTTGCTCTTGTGTTTAATCAATGACCTAAATGGTTTAGCAAAATGGGTGCGCTTGATTTATTTTGAAAATAAGTTAGGCATAAGCAAGCCCCACTCATATTCCACTCACATCATTGTTCATGTGGATGAAATTCAAGATCTATGATGTAATTTATGCTATTATTATTATTACATCTGTTACTATTACTAGATCTTACCTTTCCACAGTACTCTAATGCAAGTTGAGGTCTGAAATAGAAAGGTAAAACAATTACCTGAAATATAAGCTAAAGTCTCTGCCAAAATTCCTTGGACAAAATCAGTCACATGACCACCAATTGCAGGGCACGATCAGCATGTGTAAACAATAAGCCCTGTACTCTGGATGTTTTTTTACATCGTCTGAAGAATCGTGACACCAACTTTAGCTCATGTATTGATTTTGATTAAAAAATAATACAATTTGATTGTTGGTTAATCATTTATTCTCATACATCAAATCCAATAATCATGCATCTACAATGATCTCTAACCGTATTTCTATTTGTTGTGTCTTGATCAGTATAATGACGAAAAAGCAACCTCTGATATATTCAAAAAACACATGCACCATGTTTAGATATAAAATATGTTGTTATAATGCTTTTCCTGTAGATCCAGAAATTAACATATCATTTTGTTATTACTATATTATTGCAACCAGCTGCCTTATAATGAGACTAGATCACATTCATAAACTCACTCAAGGAGTAGCATTCACACAGGTAACCAATGGCTGAACCATTGAACAATTTGAGTAAAGTTTCATATAATCAACCTTGTGACTATAACCTCAGTAATTTCAGACTATCCGAATAGATTAATCAAGTTAATAAAGACATTGAGATTAAAGACGTTATCATGGTTATGACCTAAAATTTTTCGATATTTCGTTAAAAATAGGTCAAAATTAAAAAATTCTGCTATCAATATCCCTAAACTATGGTTTATCTAGGAAGAAAATGAAAAAGACCCTACTGATAATAAGTCCACAAGCCCTCACAGCTGACGCTCATGCTTTTATAAAGATAATTTTGCAAACTAGGGATTGTCAAGTCGGCAATGTTTTGGATATGCACTAACAGTTTCATGCAATTTGGTTCTGATTAAGTTGGCTTTTTGAAATCTTATTTCTGGGCTGCCTTACTTACTTTCCTTCTTTGAGACATAGTCTAGCCAGGTTTTCAAACTCTCTTGCCTTGGTGATTTCAGGAATGGTATCTTTGGACTCCATCACTTTTTCATTTGTTGATGACTCTGCTTTATCTTCTCTTGGTGTGTCTGTTTCACTCCCTTCTTTGTCTGTTTGTTTCTTTTTCTCAGCTGTAAATTGAAATTTGATAATTTGCATCATTTTCTGATGGAGTAATTCAAAAGTACCATGTCACAAAATAAGAAAAAACAACATTTTGATAGACACTACAAAATACAAAATATGGATATGCCTAAATATGACCCCTTTGTTATTAAGTAATATCTGTAAACAAAATGTTGAATTCTTTGATAATTTGACAATTAGTTGCTACTACCTATCGAATCTCAAAAAATTAGCTTATCAAATGTATCTAAATGTAAGTATATACGAGGGGGTATCAAAAAGTTTTAAACTTTACCCAGAAGAAATAGCGCCAGGAACGAAATTTTATTATGAGATACTTTAGGCATCTTTGTATAGGCAATG
>JXSR01S006193.1:13044-28861 GCA_000969725.1 Ophiothrix spiculata
GATGTATACAAATACCATACATTAGATATGCTACAAGGAGCAACATGTACGAGCCGACAACTGGACCCTTTTGCCGCGGCGGTACACAAATATTATCATGACTATGTCTGTAAAGATGACGTTCTTGTTGCATGGTTATGCTGCAAATCTCCGTTGAATTTTTACAACTTTACCTAAACTGGGAAAAGTGTCCAAACCCCCCTGGAGCTTCAGTATTGCATGAATTTTCTTTATTTTTGCACCACACAAAGTCAAGACTTCAGGCATGATTGTCACTAAGTTTCATTGTCTGAAACTATTTGGTTTTTGAACTGTGTGGCGTTGAATTCTTGATAACTTCATTCTGGGACACACTGTATATTGTAAGTACCAGTATTGTTAGGGTTAAAATTAGAATGATATACGGTGTAAAATCTGTTGTTGTTGGTTAAACGTCATGTGATTTCTCAAAAGTAAAGTGTTAACTTAAATATTAATACCAACCATGTGAATCTGTAATAATAAGGTAACTTACCTGCAAAAAATCGGTATAATACTTTGAGATTAATCAGAATTCCAGTTTAAATACCGATTTTTTCCTAATACGTGTACCGTATTTTTACAGATTATTTGTTTAAACAGTGCGTGGTATCAACATGTGATATAATTTTAACAAACAGACAGGCAATTAATATACCGTTTACAATATGTGTTATGCCATAAACCATTCAAATGGCGTTAGCATTACCTTTGTTTGTTTGTGTGTTTGTTTTTAATTTTTTTTTTTTTTTGGGGGGGGGTGTTTTGTTTGTTTGTTTGTTTTTATTTATTCGATTGAACTTGGGTTACGGGCAACGTAAAATTACGGATACTTCTAACAGTGGACAATCATTGTAAAACATTTAAACATGCTGATGTAAATATTCTGAATATTTGTCTTGCGTTTATGTCAAATTATGTATTTTGTTGGTTTATTTCATGCTTCCTTTTATCACATAAAATATTTGTTTATAGCTCTGAGATTGTAAATCAATACTAGTGATTTAGTGTCTTGGTAAAACTGATTACCCCAAACCACAGTTACGTGATCTTTAGCCTCGGTAAACCTCTTTCTTTAAGATGGTTCCTTAACCTAAAAAAAGTTTCAAAGATGTGTCACTCATTTGTATTTACTCTTGTTTTATTATCTAAAAGGTACTAAACTTCTTCGACCTAATAATAAAATGTTAAATCACAGAATATCTAATTCATGTTCTTCATATCTAATAGTGTCCTTACAAAGTGCAATATATCGTTTGTGGCAAATAGCTGTTTTATGAATATGCATGTGAAAGGTCTTTTGAAAAATAAAATTTTATATTAATAATCGTCTACCAAGGCTATTTTTTGAAACACGTCTACCCAAGGCCTAAGGCCTACCCTATCCCCACCTCAGGTGGTATCTCCCTAAATTTATCATCAAAATGACCGCAAAGGAAGAAAAAGAGATTACCAAAATGCCAGGGGTCTGTTGATTTTGCGGTTTCATGCAGCGGTAAAAAACCTAGGGGTTGAAACAACACCCCCCCCCCCCCCGGGTAGACGACGGTTAAATAGAAAAAAAAAACCAATATTACGAGTTATCGATTTTCACTCTGAAGCATTTTCAAATAGAATGGGCCCAATTATACTTCTTTTTGAGCTACCAAATATTTTGTGTAACAAGTCTTTGTTATCTTATAATCTAGTTATATAATTTCAATGCATCTACTAATCAATAATTTGGTGCTATAAATCACCAAACATTTTCACCAAACAAATTTGGTGAAAACGTTTGGAGATGCAACACCAATTATCCGTTATTGATTATTAGATTATAAGATAACAAAGACTTGTTACACAAAATATTTGGTAGCTCAAAAAGGACTATAATTTGGGCCTATCTGTAAATATTTATTCTACAAAATGTTTTAATAAGCTTAAGATCATGTTGGTGTAAAATTATGAAACATAAATATAAATCTATGCATAGCGATTGCATCTACTTTTAATTGATTCTTACCATCCATTCATTTATTCAAAATATATTCAAAACGTACAGAAAAAACTACAATTTTTTGAAGAAAAAAATTGTAATTATTTGCTTGACATACTTTAACAGATGGGTAAAAAATGTCGATTTAAGATTATCATTTTTTAATAACAAAATCAATATATCAAGAATATCTAATTCATGTTCTTCATATCTAATAGTGTCCTTACAAAGTGCAGTATATCGTTTGTGGCAAATAGCTGTTTTATGATCAATATATAAAACTCCATCCCATTTTGATATCAAATTAAAATTAATCATGTCACAGTGGTTTATCAAATGCTCTTGTGTATGTTCAGCTGAATTTTGCTGAAAAGATATTGAACAATGTTGATTGTTAAAACAATGATCAGTATCGAAGCTTAATTAATTTTTGATCAAGAACCATCAGCTCTCTGTAAATGAGCTTACATGCAATAAGTTGCAACATAGTCAAAGCATTGTCCCATCTTCTCATGCAACAGTTTATTCCCAGATACCTGGCAATTTATCTTAAGGTGGTTCAATAGGATGTTTCTTAATAATAGAAACCAAATTTAGAATCACTTGATATTATTGAACATCTTAACACACTGAGCAAACAAATATATTGATAAAGTTAATGAGCATCATTGGCAATATCGGATATGAAAATAATAATAAATAAATACTGGGGATTTATAGTGCGCTATGCCTCCCAGATTTGTAATACCACTCGGCCTCTGCACACTTTACAGAGACTCATTAATATTCATATTTGCTAATATTTTATCAATATCTGATGAATAAACATTCACACTACTTTTTTATTTTACATACTAATTTTCGCATGAAACTTGGCTTGTGTTTCTATGGTTTTATCTAATTTGGATATTTACATAAGTAATGAGCATTAAAAATCTAATGAATAATGCAAATATGCAAATTATGCAAAATTATGCAAAATATTGAAAAAATATTGGCAAAATTAATATTAATGAGCACATTTTGCCACTTTTCTTCATTAACTTCATCAATATATTGGCTGTGAATGTTTGCGTGTCTTAGCAACAGGCCTAGTTCGATCTCAGTTAGAGCAACTTCATTTTGCCTTTAATACCACTGCTTTGAAAGAAATCTTATATTACAATTGGTTGTGCTGTATGTTCCTAGAGATCTTGTGTAATATAAACTAAAACCAATAATAAATTTTCCCACCGAATGTATTATTATTTACATATGAAATTTGTCATATACACGTGAATTTAATCACTTAAATTTACTTTGCTTGTGATAATCCGTGTTGCGATATATTTTTAAAATACTGAATGACTTCGAATCGTAGAGATACATAAAGGGGCGAATTGAATTTGTCTCTCCCCATATAAAAATATCGAATTCGATAAGTGCTATTTTGAAATTCATACCGGAAAATATCGTATGTTAAATCCTCTGTGTAGTCGGTATCCAATTATTCCAATGGTATATTAAATAACAAAACACGTCGTGATAAAGCGAATGGGAACGACTTTTCGTATTATTAAACAAATCAACTTTGGCATACAATCTTAGAAGTAAATGTAATAATGTTACGAGTTCTCAAAATAATAATCATCTTGTTCAGGCTTTCGCCAACGAAACCCAACTTGGTTCTTGGTACCAAGTAAGCTAAATGAAGCTTATCTTCAACTGGGCTTCAAGATGTTTTTAATTCAGTTTTAGAATGCAGGAGGAATACTGGAGTACCCGGAGAAAACCTGTGGAAGCGAGCATTGACTGAAAACTAAATGCACATAAGGCGACGGGCCGGGGAATCAAACCCGGAACCTCATTGGTGTAAAGCGAGGGAAACTACCGCTGGCTATTCTCACTCCCCCTCAAATTTAAAAAAGGATGATGCTCTACCACGCCAACAAATTATGTATATCCCGTAAAAAATATCGATTTTACGGAAAGATTGACCTTTTGTCAAAATCTCAATAGTTTTGCAGAAAGGACTGAAGGAAATATTATTTCTATATCATGTTATTCGCTGTTACAACAAAAGTGGCAGAGATGTTATTTCTTTAATTCAACTAAGTTTCTCAGATTAACTTCATTCAACATATTTAGGCCCGGTCCAGACTCCACTATCGTATAAGGGCGCACACCACTAAAAAACTAGCACTCGCAATCCGGCATTTCTAAAATCGGCAAAATTGACTGCCCTTCTAAAAAACAGGACTTCAAAACGTATGGAAGGGCAATGATATGTTTGGTCATTATTTTGTTCTAATTATAAAGCTGGGTTTATTTAAAGATTCTCTGATGCCATTTTTGATCTCCAGATTATTTGGTAAAATTTAAAGGGTTTTCCTTAATTTGCGCTTGATTCTGGAAATACAAGATTTGGCTGTCAGTGATAGGGGGCGTTATACTTCAGCGTCCAGTTTCTTGAAAATTTTGCCTTGAAGGTGTACTTTTATCATCATTTTGTGTCAGAAGAGATCATAATCATCTGAGAAAAGGCAGTGTTGAAGCAACCGGTTGCTTTATTATTGAGTTCTCTGGTGTTTTTAGGAAGCCATTTTGTACAGTAAGTCAATGGGAAGCTCTATTGTGGTGTGTCGCCATAAGGTTCGGTCCAGACTCCACTATCGTATAGAATATTGTTCTTAGAATATCCTATGCTGACGACAAAATGACGTAGGTCATCGAATAAAACAGACAGTTTTATTCGATGACCTACGTCATTTCGTCGTCAGCATAGACAGTTTTATTCGATGACCTACGTCATTTTGTCGTCAGCATATAATATTCTAAACAAAATATTCTGTATGATAGTGGAGTCTGAACCGGTGTAATGAGACTGAGTGTCTCCCATAATCAGGAGTCCGGGTCTAATTGAAATACGCGGAATAAGTCGCAATCAATGATTTCTTGATCGCACATGTACAAGTACGTTCTGCACAATTGTATAGTAGCTAGGACGCTCAGTCACACGGACGCTGTATTTCATTACACCGGGCCTTAACTATTTTATATACTGTCTATTGTATTGTTTTCGCTGCACAGAGCAGGGAGGCTTATCAATACACGCTAAAACGTATGCAAAAAGTCAAGGGTGTACAATTCTGGAACATGAATGTTTATCAACGCAATGTCTATATGCTCTTCAGTTCCACTTCAATTCGAAAGGCAACCAATCTGTGCTTATTTTTGTTCAAAGAATATCAGTGAAAGAGTAATATACTTAAATATAAATATAATATTTAGTGATCATCAGAATGAATGCATCATTCGGAGTTTAATCCTACAGCTTAATCTGAGAAACACATTTTTTTTACTTTTTAATATAACACACTTTGATACATGACATGAATTGAATATGTCTATTACAAATATTTGCCAGGTTTGAAAAAATATGGCAATCTAATTTGTCAATCAGTCTAACCTACACTCTTAGAAAGGAAGGATTAAATATGAGACAAAAAGGATCAATTTTGATCCTTTTTAGGTATCAAATATGAGCTTACCCTTTAAGGATCAAAGTGATCCAAAAATAAGGATCACAATTCTTGATCCGAAAAAAGGATCAAATATTTCTTATAAAACAGATCTGCCTAAAAACATCACACTGAAGTGACCCTAGCAGGGTTTGAACCCACGCCGCATGTACATCATGTAATTACGAGACCAACGCTCTTACCGGCCACGGGACACTCAGCTGTCAAGTGTGGTGAAATCATCGTATTTATACCATTTATACATTCCCGGCCATGTAGTGGGTATGGGGTGTACCCAAATATGAAACAAAAGATCACGTTAGATCCAAACGCGGTATCAAATATGAGCTCATCCTTTCCGTATCAAAGTAATCCAGAAATACGGATCAAAACTTTGATATTGTAATCAAAAAGGATCTAAATAAAATGATCCTAAAACCGGATCAAAAATGATCCTGGTGAATTTGATCCATTTGTATATATTGATCCGAAAAAGGATCAAAAGTGATCCTTAAAGGATAAAAAAAATGATCCGGAAAACTACTCGTATATTTGATCCCGGCCTTCTAAGAGTGTAAAACGAATCTTTTTCATATGTTTGTTTTATTTTTTTTTTATCAAGGACTTCCTGAGTTCCAATTTTTGATTAAATATACCTTGTTGATACAGTGAAGTATTATAACACTCGTTTATTTAATCTCGCGCCGAACATGGTACTCATTTCAACATTCCTTTTGTTTGTACTTCTTGTATCTGTACATTATTTTGCATTATAGTTTGTATATAAAAATTGATTTTAAACATTTCATTGAATATCGCAATCTTTCTTATAACTGTGTTTATAAAGATTATTTTCCTTTCGTCATCCCTGGTAAAACTCGAGTACAATTCTAGCAGAACATTCCTGAGCTGCACATTTGGAACATAATTATACTACAGTTTTAGTACAATTCTAGTACAAACATCCTTCGAACATTCATTCTTTTGGAATTTCTTAATGTTCAGTCCTGGTTAGTTTGCTGTCAATTGTGATTCCCAATATCGTCAGGTCATTTGTCTTTACTAAACATGTGCTGACAATTGAATATGCCAGAATAAGAACATCCCAACTCCAATAGCTCCCTTCTGTTAATTATATTTATAAAATATAAAAGCATACACATTTCTGAAAATGCTTTCACATCACTAAAATAGCATTTCCATGTCAATATCCTAATCATAGTGTCACATTTGACCTTGTAGTTGACCTTTTTTTAGTCATTGTTAGATAATTGTTATAGTACATAGTTGCTATATTTAAACAGCCATTACAAGAACATCCCAACTCCATGAGCTCTCCTCTGCAACTATATGCTAGGAAAATTGTCTAACAATGTCTAACAAAGTCAACTATAAGGTCAAATGTGACACTATGATTGGGATAAAGACATGGAAATGCTTTCTAATGATTGGAAAGCATTTTCAGAGATTTATATGCATTTATATTTTACATAACTTAACCAAAGGGAGCTATTGGAGATGGGATGTTCTTATTCTGGCGTATTCAATTGTCTTCCTTTGTCCAGGCAAAGGTAGACAATTGTTTTTTGCTGGAAAAAGATCAGTTTTTAAGATTTTAAAAAAGCGATTTAGATTTTATAGTGTTAAATGTATGTTTGACGGTTCAATCCCGTAAAACAGTTTAACGGTTGCAAAGTAATTGTTTCCGTAGTTTGACGTCGTCGCAGTTTTTAAGGGAATATCTCTTCAATATTTTTTGTTAACATGGAAATTGATTGAAACTCATAAATTCAGTTCTATTTTACTTTCCCTCTTACAAATCATCAAAATTCAACAATATTTACCTGAACAGTGAATCTAATATATTTGTTGATCGATAAAAAATTAAGATTCCCCATTCAATCACCACGAGTCAGTGTGACTCAATCGGCTAGTGAAGTGTTCCAGGATCGAATCCCTCTCAGGGCATAATAATGAAAGTTTTTTAATGCAGACATTTTACTGCTTATCAAATTTTACGGGAACCTGTAAAAATAACGGTAGAATTTCCAGGTATTTTCCCGTAAAATTAACGGAAAATATTTTTGTGAAATTAATACAAAATATGGCAGGCTTTGTAGATAATTTTTTTTTTGCATTCATATGACGAGATGAAATGTCTGCCGGAATTCTGAATGCACTATAATCGATGCAGCGTTGGCGGATGCAACTGATTGCAACAGCATTGTCTAAACAATTTTGAGAAATACATACAACTTCCCTGCGATTTGTAAAGCAATTAAACCTTACATGTTTATGTGACCGTCCAGCTCAAAACAGCAGTAAATGCCAGCTCTTGTCATTTCCACTTGTTTAATTATTTGCAAAGACCATGCTTTAGGGATTAAAATGACACCTTAATGAACTTCACACGATTTCCAGAAGTCAAGTTATGGTCCGTCAAAGGTTGTCAGGGAGTAAAACGTATAACTGAGATAAACACGTTCAAAGATTAGTAAGCCCTATATTTTCTGTTGATCCTCTTAAGAATATGCCAATTTATTTCACATTTCCTATTATTGTCTTAAAATGAAACTTTGCTGGTATTTTGTAGTAAGCACTAGAATTATGAATCTGTCAAAAAATCAATTTCGGCAAATAATAATATAATAATAACACAGATTTATAGCGCAGAATGCAAAAATTTCGATGCGCTTTACATAAAAAAAATGAATATATAGGGCCAAACATAAGATAGCTAAATTACACAAGTCCATAAAATAAATAAATACAATATGCAAAATTTACATTACACACAGGAATTCAATGACGGTTAAAAAGCAAGATATTTTAAAAATATACATAACGAGTCTTCTTGGCAAGAATGACACTGTCAGAGAAATTTCAAGAGAAGATAATGCACTACACGGTGTGGCTGGCACAAAATTTTGACTCAGAGGAGAGGTTACCAGCACGTCACTCTAGTCAATATAAAATATAAAAATGCCAAATGACACACATTGATGACCTTGACATGTATTTTCACCTGTAGCGCAAAATGAAGTTTCTGGCATTTACTGCTCATACGGGCTGGACGGTCACATATAGTTTCAATAGACATGTGCGTTTATATTTTAAAGAGGGTGGGAAATGGTGTACGAAACTGGTGTTGAAAAGCTGAATTTATGCACTAAATGATTTATCAACCTTAAAACAATGGTCTTTAGAAAAAAATGCGCCTATGTTCAAGATGTGGCTGTTACCATCATGATAATATTTGTTATTTGATTATTTCGGTTAAGCCGAAACTGAATATTTACTTCTTCTATTTTAATAAAATATCATCTAGCTTCCCTGACTTCCGATTGGTAAGAAATTGGCGTCGAGTGATATGGCTGATGTAATTCAGAGGACGTAGACAACTAGAAACATTTTCTTGATATCTACACATTTTCTATACTTCATCAAATTTGAGAATTTCATAAATCAATCTACCTTTTGTACCATTATCAGTGTGGGATTTTGTTTCAAAGGATTTTGGTCGTAAAAGTAACTTTGGTTGAATTTTTGCGAGCATCAAATTTGATTTAAAGCAATCTTCATTGCGAAATACTAAGTTGATCAGTTGGAATATCTTAGAAACACATACTGGTATACCGTGCGAGTTAAAAAAAACTGCAATAATTAGCTGTAAGCCATATTATAAGAACAAAAGTAATTTCGAACAAATAATATTAATTTCTAAATAGGTCATGGATTAAGCTTTCACACGGTGAAAGAATGGTGAAAATTGATAAAGGCGTTGCAAAGATATCCCTATTTGAATAATATGGTATGAAAAGAGTTCTGTCCAAATGAGCATGCCTCTTCAAACGAGTAAGTACCAATATTGGATTGAATTTCTTGCCAACACCTCTTGAACAATAACACAAACCGATTACCTTGCTCCAGTGATCTGAAGGTTATCTCCTCTTGATCTATTAATTTGCATTTGAAAGATAACTTAGGCGGGTTTTTTTTCAAGTGCAAAACGACATGTGTGGGAGTGGGGGGTACTGTCTTAGAAGGGATGGCTTCTCAATCAGTGATTGCTCAAAATGCTTCAAGATCAGATCACCAACGAGCAACGTGCTCTAATAGCTGAGGTTTATTTTACAACCACATCTCATGCAGAAGTTAAACGAAGATTCCAGGATGCATTCACCCAATTGCGTGTACTATGTGCATCCACAATCTAATAATAGAATTCAGGCGAATTCAAAAGAACAAGAACAGTCCATAGCCTAAATAAAGAGAGATCTTGAAGACCGCGAACACAAGAAGCAGGATAAACGTCGACCGCCTTCCTCAGATATTGACAAGGGATCCAGAAGTGAGCTCGCGAAAAAATCCCCTGCCAAATGTGACCTAGTCCACGTATTACCGAATATTGAATTTCCAGGGCCACCAAGCTCAAACGGTCCTTATCAAGGCACCCAAAAACTAAAGAGAAAAGGATAATGTCATAATTGTGTCCTCCATAAATAAAACATATGCACGACAGTTGGACAGGACTGTTTTTATGCATTCCTATTCAAATAAGTGTATCTCTACGACGCCTTTGTTAATTTTCCCCATTCTTTCACCATTTTAAAGGTCAATCTATGGTCTATTTAGATATATACATTTCATGTTCATGATATCTCTTGTTCTTAAGATATGGCTTTCATTTAACTATTGCAATTTTTTCGACTCACTCGGTATAATTTTAAATGACATTTTCATGCAGAGTTATTTTAGAAAGAAGTTATAAAATTATAGTAATGACAACCTTTTTTATTTATAGAAAAAAAAAAGTTTGAAATATTAGTGTCATCTTGCATCAAAAGGTGGTGTAATTATGGCAATTGTTCGTAAAGAATTGAATACGCCAGAATAAGAACATCCCAACTCCAATAACTCCCTTCTGTTAAGTTATGTAACATATAAATGCTTATAAATCTCTGAAAATGCTTTCAAATCACTAGAAAGCATTTCCATGTCTTTATCCCAATCATAGTGTCACATTAGACCTTGTAGTTGACTTGTTTAATAGACATTCTGCAGTGACATTCTGACATTGTTAGATAATTGTTATAGAACATAGTTGCTATATTTAAACAGCCATTACAAGAACATCCCATGAGCTCCATGAGCTCCCCTCTGCAACTATATGCTAGGAAAATTATCTAACAATGTCTAACAAAGTCAACCTACAAGGTTATATGTGACACTATGATTGGGATAAAGATATGGAAATGCTTTCTAGTGATTTGAAAGCATTTGCAGAGATTTATATGCATTTATTATTACATAACTTAACAGAAGGGAGCTATTGGAGTTGGGATGTTCTTATTCTGGCGTATTCAATTTGATGTTTAATAGGTATTAATAAAACATTCGATCTGGCCAGAAAGTTGGAAATAGAGGAATGGTTAGACAAATGCACCATTCTATGGGAGTTATGAAATACACTGCTAAGCCATCGAAAATCGCTTTTTCTCTTTTAAAGTGATGCACATGATACAATATTGATAAGTGACAATGATTGACAACACGCTGAATTAAATTTAAACTATGTCTCACGACTTACTTGATGTGGTTTGGTGGCCTGCGACCGACATCCATCGGTCTTCGATGCCAACTGATGTTGTCACTGATCTGGAGGTGTCACGTGACAACACGTTTTCATTATGTTATCATGTTTATCATCCGAGTGTCACTAGAGAGGTTATGGTTTTAAGGCAAACAGCTGAGTCATTCCGAGGAATGTTACAAAGAAAAGGACGGTTGGTTAGAAAAATGCATCATTCTATTGGAGTTTTATATATAATACACAGCTAAGCCATCAAAGTCACATTTTCCCTTTTAAACTGATACACAAGATACAATATTGACACATGACAATTAGTGACAACACATATTCATCATGGTATCAAGTTTATGACATTTGAAAGTCACTAGAGAGGTTATGGTTTTAAGGCAAACAGCTGATATGAGTCATTCTGGAGAATGTTACAAAACCCTTGTCGTTGAAGTTGATAAAAAATGTTTCTCTAATAATGGGTTCTCATGACATTCATTAATTAATATACTTAAAGGAGTCTTAAAATATGTATACTGTGCATATTCTAAATATTATTTGAGCTACAGTTCAAAACTACATATGATAATCCCAAATAATATGGCTAGTGAATGAAAACCTTAGTACACCTAGCTAAAACACACTTGCAGAAAATCCGTATAATGTTTGCAAACAAGAACCATGTATCACTTGGTTATATTATATTTGAATCGATTAGAATGGCATAGTTAGGCATGCCAATCTCTTTTATATAGGACACGTTAGGCTTATATGTTGGTATGACCTGAATATGTTTAGCAGGTTTGCAACAAAAAATGTAATTGCAACATTGATGTTATCCTTAATTTCTTGTCACAATTCTAACTGTATGTATTTATCGAGGGTTAAGAGCCATAAAGCTGTACTTGCACGGGCAAAAAGATCCAAAAGGCCGTATTTGCACCTTTGTTGCAAAAATTAGAAGATTGAAGAAAAAAAAACATTGTCACATTTGTTTCTCTAATCATCTTATATATAGTCATAGTCATAGTCATAGTATTTTATTTTCCATCATTAAAAACATATAAATTACAAGTGTCAATAACAAAAAGATGGAGGAGATACAACAAAAGGCAAGAGCCTGAAAGTGATGTACCCCCTTTAACAGAATACAAACATAAAGAATAGGTAATGAAAACATCAAAATTATACCCACTCAAACACTTCACACCTTATCCCACACACCCCCACACTTCCAAACACATCCCACACACCATACACGCCACCTCACATCTTATGAGTGATAAAAGCATGTTCGAACAAATTTGAACACCAATAAATTGAACATCATCAGAATAACAGCAACAAAATGTATACCAGTACTACTAGTAAAAGAATTCATGAAGAGCAACATGATTTATGGATTGAAACACATTTTTGTACAACATGAAATTACAAATGCTATACACTCCCGGGTATACACTGAGCAGTTCAGATTTCAGAAGTGACCTATTTTTAATTGATTTAGGGTTTTAGCCTGCTTAACATTTTTTGGTAATTCATTCCATACTTTTGGACCAAATGAAGAAATTGTTTCAATTGTTTGCACCTGTAATTTGAAATTGTCTCTATTTCTTGTATTGTAGTGATGGTTATCACGAAGAATTGTAAAGAAATTTTTAAAGGATAAAGGCAGTAAATTGTTTTTTATATTTAAACATAAAAGTAGCTCCCTTGTAAACATATCAAATATATTCAACAATTTTAGTCGGTTAAACAATGCCTTGGTAGAGCTTAAATAGTCACTATTTGTTATTACTCTAATGGCACCTTTTTGAATTCTAAATATCTTGTTAACATTCTGTTTGCTTGAATATCCCCATAATAGTAAACCGTAGTTAAGGTAAGGCAAGACTAGTGAACAATATAATGTATACATGGTATTTGCAGGAAAGAATGACTTGACCTTGCTGAGTACTCCGATGTTTCTAGAGCATACTCTGCTAACGTTTTCAACATGTTTTTTCCATGTTAAATTTTAATCAATAGTTAAACCTAAAAATTTCGCTTCAGTTACTCTACTCAATTTACAACCATCAAGGTAAATAGCATGTTCAACATCATCTTTAACATCATTAGTCTGTTTACGTGTTCCAAGAAACATCAAATTCATTTTCTTTGCATTTAAGGACAGTTTGTTGGCTTTAAACCAGTTTGAGACTTCTTTCAGTTCTGTATTTACATTTTTACAGACAGTATTTAAATTTTGATGAGAACAAAATACTGTAGTGTCGTCAGCAAATAACATTGTATTCAATAGCTTGGAAGTGTAACAAATGTCGTTCATATACAATATAAAAAGCAAAGGTCCCAGGATAGATCCCTGTGGAACACCACAGGAAACACTTTCATCTGTAGATTTGCATGAATTATAAATAACAAATTGCTTTCTATTTAATAGAATATTTTTGAACCAATCGTATGAAACGCCACGAAAACCATAGTGATATAATTTGTTTAGCAAAATATTGTGATCAATAGTATCAAATGCCTTTGATAGATCCATAAAAATATACACATGGTAATGTAACGTATACCGGTATATCATAGTTTATATCATTCATAAATATATTATTGTTCATTGATTGGTTAAAAGCTAGTCACATGATTATAAACAGTATCACTATTTCGTGAAAAACAAAACAATTCTATATTTGAGGGAGCGAGATACTATTTTTGAGTGAGATAGTAGCCTATTTCATTTTTAGCCTCATCCCCATTGGCAGCGTTACTCAGCGCAACATTTATTATGCAGTTTATTATGTAAAATGACGTTCACATGATGTCGTCGAAACTCGATTTCAGAGTCAATACACTATCGTATTTATTCCTATACATTTGGTTCTTTGACTCGGGGGTCGCGATTGTTTTGGCTTCGTACCCACGCGATAATGGCAGCCACCAGTGCGAATTTGATGCTGCTAGAACGGGTGTAAATACACCGTGTTTTCACATCGTTACCGAAGATGAACTGACAGAATGTATATCTATTGCGGACAGCATCAATATATAGAATCACATCAAGTATGGAATGCCGATTTTTGAGATATTTTGTAAAGAATCGGACGTTGATAATTTTATACTCAATCGGTTGCTTAAGCTTACACAATTCTACGCTGACTCAGAAGGATGCCGGATGTCAATTTAAGTATCAGGTATGGTATTTAACCAATCAATGAACAAAATATATATTTAATAAATGATATAAAACAAGTATTTAATGATCTTATTCATTATTATACTCTTGGTGAACTGGAGGGCGTGAGGTACTATTTTCCCTCGACCTTCAGAAAATAGTACCTCAAGCCCTCCAGTTCACCTCGGAGACCAATAGATTCCACAAGATCCCTCATTATCATCAAATATTTGTATAATATCATACATGTAGTATCACCGACTTTACCGGCCTGCTGTTACTCTGGTATATATCTGGTATCATGGATTTTGCTATTGTTCAAAATATCACAGGTAATTCGAACCAAAGTCATTACTGAATTTTTACATTACGTGAGATGGGACGGATAACAAATGTGCAATTTAGACATGAGTTTCAGCATGTAGATTAAGCTTTATGGTATAAGTTGGAGATAGTCTTCTATTGCATTTCTCATATGAAAATATTGAGTTTCAATCCACTCGGGTTTGTAATTCTCTTCTGATTGGATCGTACTGACGTTTGCATTAAAATTCTACCTCCTGGCTATCAAATATATGGTGCGGCAAAAGGCATGCGACTTTTCACAGTGGTATTCATGTCATTCAAAAGTAACTGATAAATGTAGAACACTGGTAGAAGTAAACTTCAGTTTGACAAGGTTTGACACCTAAATGGCATATTGTTAGCTATTGATTAACAAAATAAACGGTGGCTATGGGTAATTTGATGTCGTGGCTGTGGGTAATTTAATGCCGTTGCAATTATCATGCGTTATTAATGCCATGCATCTTAACATACGGCACTGAAATACGATGTTTTGTTTTAAAATCCTTGATATGAAAAGATGATAAGTAGCAATTAATTTTTATATTTCACCTTGAAAATTATAGTAAAAATGTAATTTGGACGGATGTTATTTTGTATATCTAATGTAAAGTACTAAATACGCTCGTACAGTTTAGTATCATACATTAGTATCCCTGTGCCATGATAATAAAAAATTGGTAATTTGAGAAAAGGCCATATGAAGCAATTTTGCGGACAAAATTCTAAATTTCTACACTGTACAATTTCAACCGTAAAATAAAGGTAATGCTGTATTTAAACGGTATTACATTTAGCCATCGCGTTGGACGGAACTGAGCTGAACAGGTAACAAATGTATTATTTATAGTGAAATATGTTATAAAGACCTAGCTTTAATCACTTAAATTTACTCTGCTTATGGTAATCCGCGTTTCGATATATATTTTGAAATATTGATGCGTAAATGGAAAAATTTAACCCTGTGCCTCCCCATATAAAAATATTAAATTCGATCATTGCTATTGTGAAATTCATACCGGAATGTATCGTATGTTAAAACCTCAGTGCATTCGGTATCCAACGGTATATTAGATAACGAAATACACCATGATAGAGCCATGGGAAACGACTGTTCGTATTATTAAGTGATATTCTCGTCAAAAAAACAACTTTGTCATACACTCTTACAAGTCAATGTTTCACTCTTAACAAGAAAGGATCAAATTGATCCGATAAAGTAT
>JXSR01S006195.1:14888-37108 GCA_000969725.1 Ophiothrix spiculata
AGCTTGTAAAGTATTATATTTCCAAGCAACTCCGGGCTTATACAATTTCCAAACTCATAACATGCTAAATTTCTGAATTTGTAATTTTTCAAGCTCGTAAATTTATCGAAGTATTTTCCGAGCACATGATTTCCAAGCAATTCCAAGTTCCAAAATTTACGAGCTTGTAAATCTATGAACATAATTTTAGGTGAGGAAGTACAAGCTCGCATTTGCTCATATTTTCAACAAGCTTATAAAAATTGTGCGCTTGAGCTTACAATTGATAACTATTGCTCGGAATTATAATCTTAAACGAGCTTACAGTCTTGATTCTAATTACGCGCTATAAAGTAAGTAAGCTCGTACGAGCTTAGTTTATGTTAAATGAGCAAAGTCATGCATATTACGTTCACATACGAGCTGAAAACGAGCTTGTATTGGCTCGTTTTTATGGTTACATTTTCGTAAGGGTGATCTCCATAATTTTCTTCATCTGGGGATAGACATTTGCTTCATCTCAATTGCAAATGATGATTCTTCTAGACTAACTGTAGCTCAAATTTCCTCAATCTATCAACAGAAAATTTGCCATGCCAATTAAACAATTTGACCAGTTCATGTGTCAGAGCTGGCTGCTGGGTAAATCAAAAGGATATCTTTAATCAGGGGGAGGGAGGGCACTTGATTAATGTAATGTAAACATGCTAGGCAATAGGGGTCAGAAAGCATATAAAAGGCACAAATTTATTCAATAATAAAAAAGAAATAGATCAGAGTACAAAGGTAAACGGCTTTGGTCCCCATTTAACTCCAAGGTCATGGTGAGCATAGAGGTAATGTCTTGCTGAAGGATACTTTAGCCTCCCAGATTTTAACACTACTTTTACAGATGGTGCAGCCGTAGTTCCCTTGCCTTGCACCAATGAGGTCCCGGGTTCGAGTCCCGCGCCCGGCGCTTTATGTGCATTTGGATTTCTGTCCATGCTCGCTTCCGCAGGTTTTTCTGTGGGTACTTCAGTATTCCTCCTGCAATCAAACACTGTGTTTCCGTGGCAAAAGCCTAAGCAAGATGATGATGATAACTCTGATTTGGGTATCCCCTACCCTCATTTATTTGGTCACCTCCATATGAAGGGCCAAAATAAATAGGTGAAACCTGATGTGCCAACATGATATCGTTTTTGTAGCAGTGTTTGCCCGTGAGGTGATAGGTTTGGTTAGGGCAAATTGAAACCATCTGCTAGTTAGCTTGATCAGATATGTTATGCCTTCTTGTTACTGTCTGAGCCTAGAAGGAAACGGAGGCCATGTTGGACACTAAGGTTGAAGTCTGAATGGTCTAAATACTTTGGTCTGTATGCACCCATGACTTTTGATTTTTTTTAGCTTACTGTGTTTGTTTTGGGTAGATATACCATCCAAATGATCTGGCTTAAATGTGCTTACTTTTTCTTTTATGGCCATTTGTTGAATTAAATTAGATCTTGAATTTATTCCTCAAATTTAATTCCACATGCATGTATTAGTATAGGAAAGCATGCATGTGCTCTTTATCCATTTTTCAATGGCAAAACAATTTGTTTGACAAAATGGTCTTGAAAATGCTTTCAGTTAGGCACATTCCTTTAAAAAATTATGCTGTTTTTACTTAAAAAACATTTTTGATCAAAATCTTATAATATTGCTTTAAGGTCCAGTATACAAATCAGGACTAAAATTAGTCTTAGACTAAACCGATTTTCCTTCTTCTAAAAATTATTTCCAATGTTCAAACAGAGACAAAGTCTGAAAATTTGGTATGGTATAAATCTTTAAATAAAGACATGAATTATCACACGATTTCTCCCAAAATGTATACTTTTCAAGGGATCAAATTCCACTTCTTTTAGTCCTGTTTTGTGCATACAGACTCTTTGTGCATGTACAGACCATAGTCGAAGGTCTTTGGACCTTAGTGTAATAGTCTATTTTTTCCTGTTAGAACAAGGAAATTGACCACTGTTTAATTCTCAACAAAGATACATACCATGTGATCAGCAATTATTCTTTTAAGTTCCACAGTTCATTTATAAGACATTAAAAGTGGGATAACACTGGAATAACATCATTAAAAGTCATCACCATCTAAAGTCTCCAACTGAAAATTTTTCTCATATCAAACATACGAATTTACTAAGTTATTGAACTGTAGACCAATCAAACAGTTCACCAAACTTGACAGTGGGGCCGCCACTATACAGGAACTGTTTCTCTTTGGATGCAAACCCCATATCAGGGTTGACTGCAAATTATCACCAACTGAGTTGTACAAAGAGCACCAATCAAATGGGTCATTAAATCCAGACTTGAGGCAATCAAGTTTGGGCTGTACAAGCATCTAAAAAGCCCACTAAAAAGTTGATATTTTAGAAGATTTAGCCTATATATAAGACCATGCATATACTCTTGAAATTTCCTGCCACTCTGAACATGCTCAGCACCTTCCCAAAAATTTTCTTAAAATGTTTTGTAAGTTCTTTTTATATCAGCATGTCTTGATCCCCTAAAACATTGGGAACAAAATTGGTAAAAATCAGCAATACAATTTTGAAGCGAACGAAGGTTAGAATCAATCAATCAATGATACACAGTACTTGCATGACATTCGTACAGGGGACAAACGGCTTTACGTGGCTTCCGAACCACGGAGCAAGTAGAGTAAAGTTTCTTGCCCAAGGAAACAAGGAGACGAAAACCGCCCAGCCCGGGGCTCAAACCCACCTCTGTATTACAAGACCCGTGCTCTAACCGCTCCCCTCGAATAAATAGTTACAATTATTCTTTAAATTAAAAAATAAATAAAATTGAAATCCAAACAATTTGGAAATCTAGTATCACATATCTCTACCAATGAGCTAAAAGTAGCAAGCAATAAACACTTGCAATAAAGATCACAGGCCTTGCTATCTACCGCTATATGGCAGCGCACCTCCCGATCTGTTTCTTAAGCACTTGAGAAACGCTGTGATTAGATGTTAATGGTTTGCTTTGCAGCCAGTTATCAGTGTTGTGTTTGACACCTTTGTTGATGGTTGATGTGAATGGAATACTTGATGTTACCAGAGAGCTATTGTTTTTACATCATCAGTATATAATCAATAAAGATGACACAGAGTGATTGTCTAGACGTATAAGGCCGAATCAACAACCCTGCATCCGATGCTTCAGCATATTTTTATCATGCTCGGGTGGCTAAAGCCACCCTCGCGCGATAAAAATACGCGGGCGTTAAATACATGGCTGATCAGGCTGATTTTCAGATATGTGATGCACAATTCAAAATAAAGTAGGGTTAAAAATTAGAAGATGTTGGGTTAACATTTACCAAAATTAAAAAAAAAAACCTCTTCTAAAATCACCTATTTTTTGCCTAAAAACCTACTAAATTCACATATTTTGCGCCAAATCTTTCAGAGAAAATTACTCTTACCATCACTCCACCGACTTGCCTCACCAGTTCCGAGAAACGAGCCCGGATGGACAGACAACCAGAAAACATAATCACTATATGCAGTGGGGTTTGAACCCCACCCTTTTTATCCAGACACCTGTTATACTGAATGTTCTCCCTTTTTAGAAACTTTGATAACTTTTTCATACTGATGAATTCTGAATTCATCCCACTTTGGTTCATTGATTAACCCTAGCTCAGCAATGTGGAGAACATAAATGATGACAACTATATCTTATATCTCTATGATAATATACTCATTCTGATTCTCAAATCTTATCAACATAATTTCAAAATAGTCACAGGGTATCAAGCAACCAACCCTTTTTATTTCAGACCCACCTTTTTATCAAGGTTCCCTTTATATTGGAAATTCTCTGAACCCCACCCTTTTGACAATTTTTGTTTTTTTCTAAACTCACCCTTTCTAAAGCGTGCCGTGCGAACAGTGATAATGCCTCCGGCTGAGGCATAAAAACTGGCTGTGAATCAAACCCACATCCTGAAATATTGCCCCAAATCCTACACATAAGCAAATGTTGGATCACAAAACTTGGATTAGGTTTACTAAGCAATCCAGTAAAAGAACATGCACAACATTTACAATTGAGGACCCTAGAACCAGAAGTGGGTTAAGTCACATTGAGTACAAACTGAGAAAATGGCACAAACATCATATCATTTGTGTTGTCTTGAATGGTGTTGCTGTATCTTGCAGAGACTCTTACACATGCTCTGATCATCAAATTACTACAAAACTTGTACAGAATGTAGAAATGAGAATTCTGTAGCAGGAAATTGACACAACTGAATTTTCAAGATTTTGTGACTTAACCCCCTTTTAGTTCTAGGGTCCTCAATTTTGAAAATGTTTATTTGTATCTGTACAACCATGTGACTACTACAAAGCTACCTGTTAAATAAACTTTATACTCTAAATGACCACAACAATTAAACTACCATTTATTGATTTCCGTTCAACTCTTAGAACTTGCCCCTTGGTGACCTCTCTTTATAGGTCGCGCACACAAACAACAACGGTGAAGGGTTACACGCAGGAATGAGTTTGAATGAAACGTGATTTACCACGTTATAACTCATGTTATGCCTGCTTAATCATCAAGCTCAAGTTTTCCATTAATTAATGGTTAGTCAGCTTTATGCTGTCAAAATAAAAAGTAGTAGAATAATTATGATTGAAAATATATCATCTTTTCATCACAGTTATCTTAGTAAGATAAAAAGTTCTTTTTTTTTTATTGATCTTTGTTTAATACAGGTAGTGGCTTTCCGGTCGTCTCCTTGTTAGATTTATATCTTTTTTGTTGTTATTTTGATGCATTGACTTTTTTTACTGCTTCCAGTATCAATCCATACAAATAATACAATAAATAAATAATAACTCCAAAATAGTAACTCCAAAATCCATGTCATGTAATATTTTAACATTTTTCTTGATAAAATGTGACACTTAACATTTCTAAATCAACTATATTAAAAATAAAAGGGCTATTCTGTTTTATTAGAGCAATAGAAACACCCAGTTTATTTTGCAACTATAAAAATAAGGGCCAAATCATAGTTGGCCTCCAAACAATTTTTTTCCTACCAAACATTTGGTCGTGACGTCACCAAATATTTGCCATCGAATTTAAACTCTGAATGGGTAACAAACATTTGGTCCAATGTATATGGCAATTCAATAACATGTGCAATCTAGCGCGAAGTTTTATTTGGTCTCAACTCGGTGTTGAAGTTATTTTGTTTGGAGCCACTCGTCATTTTGACGTCACGACCAAATGTTTGGTAGGAAAAATTTTGTTTGGAGGCCGACTATGGTTTGGCCCTAAGTCGTTAGAAATGAAATTAAACAAAGATGACACCAACAAAAGTGATTCAATGTTCAGTCAAGTACAAATCCTTATCTGTCTCCATTTATTGATTGATGGCCCAAACTTTTTATCTTTACTGATTTTTTTTATTTTGGAAAAAAAACATGCCAAGTTTTATCAGAGCAAAACACAAGCTACATCAAGTTCATTTATAGCAGGTAAAATCAGTGGAGGGTGACCATATTTATGAGCATTTACTAAACAGAGCGTTGATTTAATTACTTATGCAGATCGACTTAAATTTTAAGAAATTGGTATTAATGATACAAAAGACCTTGTATTAATTGATTACTTCCTGTGGAAAGTCTCAACTTGTTTTTTTTTTTCACAATTGTCATAAATTAGGAAACTTATATCCTCTGGAACAAATCTATCAACCATGGCAAAGAAATGTAACATTTAACCAAATTTGATAAAAAAAAACTTTAGAACAGCTTAAAAATCATAGAAGACAGTAGGCCTACATTATTTTTGACTTGGATTTTCAGATACGCAGATACGGGTGCAACACATCAGGAATTTTTACAGGGTTTATAGGGACATATCGCAAATTTGGGTTGCAAAATCAATCTCTCTTGGTATTCTTCACAAAATTAGGTATTTTGATGGTTTTTCTTTGGCATTTCTTCAATAATCCTTAAAGCTTGTACCAAAATAGCACACATTTAGGGCTAAAAATGTGATTTTCAGATAAATTTGATTCAAAATTTGGGAGATATGATACATGAATGGGTCCCCCTATCCTTGAAAATTGGCATTGAGATGGGTGGATTTTCTAATTTCCTTGAGGAAAGTCCCTACCAAAAACAAATTTGAACCCCCAATAAGCCAATAAAATCAAAAGTCATGGGTGACAGGGAGTGCTTCATTTTATAGTATTACTCTAATTAGAAGAATGAGATGATTTTTTTTCTGTCAGGTTAACTTGGGATACAGGAGTCATATGTCGCTTTGTAATACCTGGTATCATGTCTGTGGTTGTTTGCAACAGATGACCAAACAGTGACCATTATGTAATTGGCAATTTAGTGTGCAGACTCATCATGTAAACAACCCGAGGCAGATGATGCTATCTTCATTAGATCATCATCATGCCAGGATCATTAAAGTTGGAATTGTAATTTCTTCAGTGTCTTACCCTGCTAAAGGGATCATTTGAAAATACGAGCTCAGTCACACATCACAGTGACCGTATACGCATGACGTACATAATAACCCCACTATTATTTTGTTTCATACACTGTTGTTCATTGTGTTCGTTAAAAGTATGTTCAATTCGTTATTCATACAGCTGTGTCCGTTATGTATCCATATGGTTGTGTCCTTGATATATATCCATATGGTTGTGTCCTTGATATATATCCGTATGGTTGGGTCCGTTTGACCAACATTCAGTATGAAAAACTTGTGTATATTATGCATACATTATGCTCTATAATTATGTTGATGTGTCACTGAGCCCTAAGGAGGGTTGTAAGGAGTGCACCTTCATGAAAAATGCTGAAAAAATTTGAAAAAAGCATGTGATGTGTTTTTTACAAAAATGACAAAAAACAAACACATTTGTGCAATATTTAGCACATAAAAACTGAAATCAGCTTCAAAGCTTTAAAAAATCTCATTCCTGAATATACTTTAACTATCACTATTTTTTCTCCTTTCTAGTTTCTGAAGGTGGATCCCAACAAAATGGTGTTATCTATATGAATTTTAGTCCTTCAAACACCAGATGCAACTAACTTTATGCTTTCCTTGAGCAAGATGTCTATCACATGATTGTTAAATAGTCCGTCACATGATAAAGGCTCATTCTCCGATAGACCGTGCAACTTTGGTTAGAGAAATGTTGAAATTTCGACTACTAACAACTCATGAAATACATACAAAATCATAAACTCTTATGGCTTCTGAAGAAGAAAAAGTGCATGGGAGATGTTTTTAAAATACTTGATTTTTAACCATTGTATTTTCCCTATACCTAATGTTCGTATCTGTCGGTTCGTATCTGTTGGAATCTTTTTTTAAATATTCATTATTGAAAAAATTAGTTTTCTTACAAACTTGATTTTTACACTAATTTAGGAGCTTTACACATACTACACTGTGGTGTAGTATTTTGCTCATAGTGTACCGCGTTTTGCGAGAAGGGAGCAAAATGTGCGGTTCGTATCTGTCGCGACGTGACAGTCACATAGGGTATTTTTCATATTAATATCCTTGTAAATCATTACTGTAAATATATAATTCTATATAACATATATGTTATTCAACACTGAAGTTTACTTGATAAACCCAATGCGGAATCATCCATCAACAAATTCATTTTCATACTTTGTTATCGATTTTATAATCTGCTTCGTATCTGTTTGCAATATTGGCGACATGCTTTAAAAAGCTTGTATGCCATATCAAATACTTAATATAATTAAACTTTATATGTCATTATCAATACCTATTACGGACTGTTTTAACAGCGTGCATTGCGTTTGATATGCCCGAATATTTTAGGAACGGGGGCACATAAAACATAAAAGGTATGGCTGGCGACATGGGGAAAATTAACAATTTGGCATTTTCAGATTAATCGTTATCTACTTTCCTGGAATGATAAATTGTCTAGCTTCACATATATTACTAATGTGACTCTAATGTATCACCTTAACCACTCAAATCATTTATAATAGGTTTAACAACGTTAAACAAGCAACACGAACATGAGCGACACCAAAACGGCAAAGTTGCACACTTTATCGGGGAATAAGCCTAAAGATAACAAATGGTGACTGTGGTAATTAGTTGAAACAAGTTATGAGTGCTCACATTACAATTATTAGTATCACAAACTTTATACCACAGAGTCATAATTATGACAAACCACATAAACGTAAAGAATTAAATATTCTTAACTATAAAGTTACCGTCATCACGATAATATCTTTATGAAGAAAGAATGAGCTATTTCTATTTAATCAGAAAATAGAATATATAATCAGAAAATGCTCTACCTAGTCCCCCTTCCATTTCAATGATATGCTACCAAATCAGTACACAATGTCATGATTTGACGACTAGCCTTGCAGCGACAATCTTATACGAGGCATGATAAGGCCGCATAAAAAAATAAAATTGTTTCTCGTCCCCTCCCTCTTCACTTTTTGGTGCCGCATCAATTTTTTTTTCAAAACTGCTAAAAAAGTATTAGAAATTGAGCTAAATTGTTCAAATATCAAGAGCCCGCTTTCCTCATTAAAGGATTCTTTTAATTTTTGATGTTTTAAACCATGGAATTGTCATCAAACCAACATCTATCTATATCACATCGAGTTAAAAGACAGCAACTGAATGCGCAGTCAGCATCTACTCAAGTTTAACCTGGATTGTTCAGACTCTCCCAACCTTTAAAAAAAACCACCTCCCATTTTGAGAAACCTTTGGATGAGAAACAACTTATTTTTTTTATGCAGCCTAAAGCAGAACTAATGAATTGCAACAGAATCTACGACAACTCATCCAATCTAGGGGATGTTTTATAACCCATTTGCTAAATAAACAATGTAATGAGCAATCTCTATGTTATCTATTGAGAAGTGTCTCTTACATCGCTATACTCCAATTGACTGCACCAGCCGAGAAAACTTGTGACCAGCATAAGGCTATGGAGCATCCAATCCAAAACAACAGCAACAGCGAACTTCAAAATTAACAGAAAATTAAATACAAAAACTGTTTTAGCCATGTTTATTTCAAATTGAATTACAAAAAAAAAACCTGGTCCATATAATTATGCATATTTTCAAAAAAAAACATGAGCTAAACAAGTCTATAGTTTTTATGATAAAATATTCTTAATTTTCAGTGTTCTATGAATCAGAGACAGGAAGGCAAATGAGCTTGCAATAGCTATGCAATGCCTCATTAACTGAGAGACAACACTGGGATTGCAAACAAATGTGGCAGGTTCTGTCAGGGGTACATAGACGGGTATTTCAGAAGTATTGAGCTGCTTTATCTCAAAAAACAAAAGCCAGAAATATTGGTCATTTTTTTACCAGAAAGTCAAGAAACTGAAAATACAAGAGTTGGGCTTTTATTTTCGCTATAAAGTCAACATAAAAAGACAATAAATAAAATTAAGTTTATATCCTATCATTAGGTATTAAAAACCTGCCTAATAGCGCGATCCAATCTAATAAGATTATTTCTACTTTTACGCAAACAACTGCGCAGTCATTATCAAGTAACAATGACTTCTTATAATGACCCGTGTATGGTATGTGATGTCATTAGCGCTGAATGTGTTTTCTTATAAAACGCCAGTCAAGCGTGCGTATGCACCAAACACACACACGTTTATCATATTACGCAATGATCATCATGCCTGGACTGATCGAAATTTTCGTAAATAAATTTAATAAAGTATTTCTCTACAAAATCACGCATAAAAGGCATTAAACAAACACCGACGATTTTAAACAATGACCTAAAAAAAAATGGTGCGCAGTTATTATTGTCTAATTAAAATTATCTTGTTTAGGCTTTTGCAGAAACCCAACATGCATGGTACCAAGGAAGCTAAATCAATCAATCAATCAATCAATGATACACTGTACTTGCATGACATGCATACTCCATGAAGGAGTCTATTCGTACAGGGGACCAGCGGCTTTACGTGACTGCCGAACCACTGATCAAGTAGAATAAAGTTTCTTGCCCAAGGAAACAAGGGGACGAAAACTGCCTGGCCTGAGGCTCGAAACTTTGTATTGGAAGCTTATCTTCAACTGGACCTCAATGATGTTTTTAAATTCAGTTTATGAATGCAGGAGGAAGACCAGAGTATTCGAAGAAAAACCTGTGGAAGCAAGCATGGACTGACAACCAAAGGCCGGGTATCGAACCCGGGACCTCATAAGAAAACACATTCAGCGCTAATGACATCTGACTTTTCTTAAAAAGGTATTTTCATTTTTACATATTATTGTTTTATAACTAATTGTCAAAAATGTACAGAGATATGTTTTACAATAATTTATCTTTTATATTTTAACCATATCAAACTATGTATATATAAATCGTATTTCTTTTTAACCAAGTTAACGGTGCAAGCTCCTCATGTCTCCATCTTGAGCCTAAGCTACATGTTCTCTACCTGTGGACGTTGGAGAACCTATGTATTCCTAAAATAATTTATGTGCAAACTTATCATGGCAATATGAAAACTTTTTAAATCCTGAAAAATTATATCTTTGTCTTTTGACCATCATGTTTTATGAAACCTAATTTTGATTACTATATATCTTGTGTGTACAGAAATATGTTTTAAAGTTGTTTATCTATTCATCTTTTATCTAATGTTTGTAAACAATGATTTTTATGTTTTATGAAATCACGGCCTTGTGGAAGATCAATAATTGTAATTGTACATAATTGTATTTTACATGTAAATGTTGAACAAGTCATACCGTGAATAAATAAAGATGTTATTATTATTATTATAGGTGCAAAGCGAGGGAACTACACAAATAACAACATTCAAACCACATTGATTTCATATGCCCTCCCTCCCACACTGGTTTAGATCCAGGATCCATGGTTAACTTTACAAACACAAGCCATTCTTCAGGTAGCAAACAACACATCTTATTTTGACCACCTGAACATAATAATATGTAGGTCAATCATCTTTAAGATCAAAAACAATATGTTTGTCCAGACTAACAGCAAGATTTCAATAAACATGAAAAGACATTTATTAAGTTGCCAAGTCGCCTACATTCCAGTCTTTTTAATCATGCAACGCACAGAATGAAATTAATTACTCAAGTAAAGGTGACATGAATACAACTACTATTATTAAAATTATAGATAAATAAAATAAAATAAAATAAAGGAACACTGAGTCAAACCCATAATTAATTGACTAATAAAATTAAGGTAAAAGTGATTGATTGATTGATTGATTCTTATTCTCACTCTTAAAGTGACCAAATTTGTTCTCTTTTCATAGTAGATATCAGGTAAGTTATCAGCATGCTTACTCAACCTCAAAATTGGCAATTTCCTTAGTTGAGAAAAGATGTATAAACTGAATGCCTCATTACCTCAGCTGAAATAGAATAGGTCCTAGCAATCTACTTTACCAGGAATGAGCGTGTAAATTCTAATTAAATGGGACAGCACTACTTTAGCAAGTTAATTGGCAGTTTTTGTAGGTCAATTGTACAGAAAGTCCAAAGCTAAAGCCAAATGACCTGTTTGTTGACAAAAGACCATTTGATGCAGATCAGTAGCATGATATAATTACAGATTTCAGGTTTTCCTACAAGAAATTAATTTGTACAGAAAGTAAAGAATACAACGCACACACAATATAGGCGTAAAATAGCACTCATGAAAGAACAGTTTAAATTACCTGCTTTACATATTTAAAGCAGCTTTAGACTCACCACCACCAGGTATACACCGTATGCAGCGCCCCAAGAAGGAGCATTTGCACAGGGGACCAACGGCTTAACATGACTATCCGAACCACGGAGCAATTAGAATAAAGTTTCTTGCCCAAGGAAACAAGGAGACGTAAACCGCCTGGCCCGGGGCTCAAACCCACAACCTCTGTATTACGATACCCGTGCTCTAACCGCTCGGCCACGCTATAGAATAGAACAGCAGATTTGCTTTTGGCAAAACTATGATTAGGTTGGAATTTCATTACAGACCGAAATACAGTCAGACTCTCTAATTCATGTATTCAAAGGGGTATGGTTTTTCTTACACGCGTCATAAACAGCATCTTTAATAATATTAATACACAGTAAATTAGACAGTACAGAACTGGACAGACTGAATCAGTTACTGCAAGTATTTAAGCAAAAAAGTCATTAATAATAAAACAAACTCACTACAAAAATGACTAAGACTTGTTACTAAGCCAGTACTGTTTATGGCGTCACACCACAATAGGGCTTCCCATTGACTTACTGTACAAAATGGCTTCCTAAAAACACCCAAGAACTCAATAATAAAGCAACTGGTTGCTTCAACACTGCCTTTTCTCAGATGATTATGATCTCTTCTAAAACAAAATGATGATAAAAGTACACCTTCAAGGCAAAATTTTCGAGAAACTAGACGCTGAAGTATAACGCCCCCTATCACCGACAGCCGAATTTTGTATTTCCATAATCAAGCGCAAATTAAGGAAAACTCTTTAAATTTTACCAAATTAATCTGGAGATCAAAAATGGCATCAGATCATCTTTAAATAAACCTAACTTTATAATTAGAACAAAATATTGACCAAACATATTGCCCTTCTATACGTTTTGAACTCCTGTTTTTGGAAGGGCAGTCAATTTTGCCGATTTTAGAAATGCCGGATTGCGAGTGCTAATTATTTAGTGTTGTGCGCCCTTATAAGGGACAACTGTTCAAATGTGGCAGTAGTGTAACATATTTTCTTGCCTTTTTGACCTGATCTTTTGGCAACAACCCTTATTTGAGACCCATTTATAGCCAAAACCTGCAGATTTGGGTTGCATCTTCACATAACCAAGGTTTCTCTAAAAGCCTCTAACATATTTCTAATTCAAAGTGGACATTGATGGAAACCAAACATCAATAGACATATTGCTCTTAAATGACACCAATGACATTTAACTTGGTCAACAGCATACTAAACATAGCAAGTTATGTTACATCATATAACTCTTCAGCTGACAGATCATGTTTAAACAACATCAAAACTGACAACATCACAAAGCAATCCTCAAATATCACCCGGCGACTCGACAAAGAGCTCAACTGTCAGTTTAAAATTCATCAACAAACAACAACTACCAAGACGAGAGGGAAATATTCCGATATATTAGATAAAGCTAACACTATAACATATCAAGACTCGCACTTGACACAAAAAAAGAATGGCAACAAACACATGTCTGACATGGTCAGACCTAGGATGTAAGATTAAAATTCATCACCTAGCCCCTGATGCATTGACAAGTACTGAAAACCATAAGTTACAAATATGATGAGGGGTACTTCAATATATTATATTCACACTTGAACCAAAAGAAGCAACCATCATATCCAGCCAAAATGTCACATTTCAGGCTCAAGTACCTGACTTCAGAATTCAACAGACATGGCTATAGTCGTGTGTAGAGGATTTCAGCTAGGAGATTAGCATTCATTTGGGGAAGCTCAGCACTGCAAAGTGATCGGTACTTATGGATGTATATGAATAAACATCAACAAGGATTTCTGGAACAATCCAGGGGAACAATCTCTTGCTACATATATGTAATGTTGAGTGAAGCTACATCGTCTTTAAAATAAAACATTTACTTACATCACTTTCATTTGGAAAAAAAACCAACATAAATAAATATTGATCAGACACCATAATTGACTGGCAAAACACCCATTCTTTAAATTCTTATGAAGAAATAACATAAGTCAATAATATGGGTTAAAAAGAAGCTTGTATGTTACTATAATAATAAAACAATTTGAAGGAGGCATTTGGTGCTCCCATTTTTCTATAAACATGCTTTTGTACATAACTCATTGAAGTCAAGACAAGTTAATGTGAAAGAAAGAAGAGTAAATCTTGAAAGCAATCAAAATAATTTAAAACTTCTCTGCATCACCTATATAACTTTTCAGGATGTATCATATTTTAACAAGCATGCATACACATTTGGAAACTAAAATTTTTTGGGCATAGAAACACTTGTGTCTTAAGAAATTGACTGAAAAATCATTTAAAATCAATCATACTTAGGCCCTACTTTAAGCGTTTAAGGGGGATAACCCTTTCAGGCCTTTACTGGCCTTTTGTTCCTAAATATCATTGTATTTGTTTTTGTTATGTTTTATGATGATGTAATGTTTGTTATTTTTATGATATTGAAATAAATCTGATTTGATTTGATTTTGAAATCATGCTAATAGTACCATTACTCCACTGAAAATTGATTGCTAAAGGTGCGTTTACATCTGGACGTATTGGCCCTCGACGTAGGGTAACGTATTCCAGAATCACAATACGCTGGACGACAAGCAACGAGTAAAGATGAAAAATCAAAGTTTGTTGACGGATAGTAACGAGTTTCAGCGACACGACGGCAAATAGTGACGGGTGGTTTCTGAAAGAAACGCAGACTTACTGATAAATTAAGAGTTTGGCTTGACTTTGGGTCACGATTTCTCAACGTCGAACAACTGTAAGCAACGTAGTGAGGCGGCAAATGCTGACCTTGGCTGACGTAAAGGAACGAATGCTATCGAATGGTTATGGCAACAATAACGTGACTAGAAGTTTGTGCGAGTACAAGGTTGTTTGATTAAAATCACGTTGATTTAAAATTGGTGCGATTTATAAATCACTTGGATCTTTTTTAAAAAATCACTGACTGTTTTTGTTTTCAATTGAATCATTTTAATTTCTCTACAAGCACATTCGAAACAGTTTTGAAATAATTTTCAATTAATCTTTATTAGATGCAAGAACACAATTATAAACATTTTCCAAACAACACAATTTTTAACAATAAACCCATCATATGAAACATTAACAATCTTTTAGTTATGAGTTTTTGAGCTAATAATGATAATTTACTGAAATATGTTACATACCCCAAAACATTCATGCAAAATTGCCTGCATTTTGTTGATGAATCCAAAAGTGTGTCATTTTATGATTATATTTGGGGCTCAGCAATAATTACAACACAGTAGCAATAGAGACTTTTCAAGATGCTGTAAAAGTTTGCAACTTGAAAATGAATGGTCAGATCAAGTAAAATTTTCAGCATACATTTATGTTGTACTCTTCTTATTATTTAGCTAGAAAAGAGGCAAGGCTGTCATTCAAATCGGAATAAAAAATTGCACCAATAGGCAATAATCATGATAATATGTACTTGTAGAAGCTAATCATAACTTTAGATGACAATCAAGTCCACTCCTTTGCTTCCTGAAACAATGTAAACATCTTAATTTGAATTTAGGATCTATCCCATTTTAAAAGCTCTGAACAAGACCACTAGTTTCATAGCTTTTTCAGTCCCTGGTGGACTGACAATTAAATCACTTAATGTAAAGATTTTTTATTTTTGTAACTTTTGTTTCATTTAATTTAGTGGATAATTTGTCAAATGTTAAAATACCAGGTGTCCCAAAAATGGTTACATGTAGAAAAATGACCGTGTGCTAAAACTATAAAAGTTAAAGAAATGAAACTTTGCTCACATTGTATTCAAACCCTCTACTAAATACTCGTAAAATTATAATATCACAACATTATTGTTTTTGAGTTATTAACAAAAGTAGATACCTATGTCAGAAACGCATTTGTTCAAAAGCATCGGAAGCATGTTTGTTTGATGTAATTTTAATCCTCGTTCAAACCTGTGTAAACTTGAAATTGACATGTCCAAAGTTAGGTTGGTGCATACCATAGTGTAGGGTACAGTTTCTTCTTCCCATTGGTACTAAAATCACGAAAATATGACAAGTTGTTACGTAATTATGACGTCATAAATTACTACAGGTCTGAAAATTATGTCGAAATCTTATTTTGAGCAAAAATGGCATCCGATTCAAAATTTTGCTATTTCTGTTATTTCTAAATGTCGATCAGACTTTTGCTACTATAAAGAAAATTATAATTTAAACATGTCCTGTAAGTCTAAGATATTTTTTTTTTCAAAATTTACACAAGTTTGCAGTTTAAACTAAACAGTTAAAGAATTAATGTTACCCATAAACATTTGATTGTGCTTTATCATGTTTATGCGTATTCATCAACTTTTGCGCCAAAATTTGATTGACAGTTTCAATATAAACAACAAATTATGAAATGCAGGTATCCGTAATTTGCATAATAGATATGCTAAAAGAGAGTTCAATTATTATTCAAGTTAAAATTGTATCAAATTTGATACGAGACTTTACACATATTATTTTACATACAAAAAAAAAACGTGATTTAATTTTTTAAAATCCGATTTTTTTTCAATCTTTTTTAATCACAAAAATCACCAACCCTGTGCGGGTGGTACAATTATTCCTAGCTCTAATACACAGCTCTAATAAAAAGAACTCTGTACAAAACCACAAAACACTAATAAAAATTGACTTAAAATATAGACAATCGTTTACAAATCGTAACCCACTGTTGCAATACGCCAGCATTAGTTTACTTACGTTACCCAAAGTCGTTACAATTCGTTATCCACTGCAATATGTCGTCACAATTCGTCAAGTGTTGTTGACAACGAGTACCAACGAAATTGTGACGACCTCTAGACGTATACAGACTGCTACAAACGATCATGGAGACGTCAAAGAACTGAGGGTTGCGGTGGCCAACTAGATCTCAACGACATCAAATCTTATTCTGTCATCCCAAAATTTTAAAACTTGTAACTGAAAGCGACCGATAGTAACGACAACCTGCGTATGTTAGAGGCGTGTGCTAACGTGAACCAACTTTAACTAACGAGGACCGGCGTAAAATTCAAAACTGCAATTCGCTGGGCTACGTTGCTTGTCGTTACCCCCAATACGTCCAGATGTAAACGCACCTTAAACAGACAATAAAGCTGTTTTTTCACGGTCTTGATCTAATGATCCCTAGGACAAACAGACGTATTACTATTGGGGACAGAGCCTTTTCAGTGGCTGCACCTAGGATATGGAACTTGCTTCCGTTGAACATTCTTCGTTCACAAAGTGTTCAAACTTTCAAATCCGCTGTCAAATCATATCTCTTTGTATAATTTCTTTTGCATTTTATTGTTCATTGTACTTGTATATTTTTGTTTGTATGTATGCGCTTTGAATCCTCTGGCAAAGGCGCATTACAAATGCTGGTTTTATTTATTATTTATTATGCACTGTTAGGCTGCGATCACATACACTGCCACTCTAAAGTATTTCCGCACAAAACCTTTATTCAGCCAAATCTCCAGAGGCGTTTATCCGATTTTCATCATTTTTTGACAGAGTCTATTTTTCGTTTGAACATAAAAAATTTGAGTTTATATACATTTCTGAGCATTTGTTTTAAAACTTACACCCTGAAAATATTCTATCCTGTTACAAGATAATAATGAGGTTATGAAAAAGTGATTAGTTTCATACTAATGAGATTTGTACTTGTGGTGTATTTGTATATGGTCCATGAAATCAGCCTGGCATTTTTATAGCAATGGAAGATCAAATAGTAAACGAAACATTGATTTATTCATATTGAATAGATAAGTTACCTATACTAGTATGAATCTTTGATGATTCTAGGTCGTTTTTATAAAAAACAAGGTTTTTGAACGTTTTTAATTGTGCGGAAATACTTTAGAGCGTGAGTGTAGAAGGACATGGTATACGGTATTTTCTTTACGCTCCCGGGGAAGGTACTCATATTTGACATTGACAGGTAATTATCTCCTTCACCACGAATATGAGTGCCTCCCCTGGGAGCATATAGCAAATACCGTATACACCGTATACCTTCTGTGTGATCGCAGCTTTACAGTCTCTTTCTTTCGTCACTTCTCGATCAGGTAACAATCTGTTCGGTTGGAGACTCAATAGGCAAGGGGCAACCTATCATTTGTACACATATTAGAGGTATAGGGGCAACCTTCTTTTGTGCAAGTAACTGTTGGCAAGGGGCAGCCTCTTTTCAGAGCTAGGAATATCTCATAAGAAAAACACATCAGAGGTAAGGGGCAACCTACTTTTGTGTGAATCTGTTGGCAAGGGGCAGCTTTCAGAAAGGCTCTTTTCAGAGCCACCAAAATCTCAAAGAGGTGATCTGCTTTTAACACTGTTGGCAAGGGGCAGCCTTCAGTGAATGGCTCATGCGAGTCATCAGTGGGAAGTGACTGCCCACATGTCTTTATAATAATATTGGTCCTGAAGAAGTCAAAACTTATCCGATGGCGAACCCCTTAAAATCTACCAATTGTTATGAATTCCCGTCGTAAAAGCCTTTCTCAAAACATTAAAATTTAAAAAAATAGAAAATTTAAAAATTTAAAAAAGTCTCTTTCTTCTTTCACACCCATACAAAATGTTGTTGGGCTATAATTGTCAATAACCAATTTTATTACCAATTGGTAAAAAGCAGAATTCAAAAAATTTCAGGTTTTAAAAATATTCATTTGCAAATTAGGAGTACAATATTAATCAAGATCGCAACCATTGACTCCCAATTGTTAACCACTATACAGAATACACATATGTGATGGCTCACCCCGAAAGGGGGGGGGGGGGACTTTGCAGATGATATCAATTTTGATTTTATCATTTCCTCAGTTAAACATTTTCTAAGCTTTAAAATGACACCTTACTTGTTAAAATTGATCAAGGCAATCAAATTTAACAACAGAAAATCTGCTGGAAATTCTTATTATTTTCTTTATTTTTTGCTGTCTATTTTCACCAGTTTCTCAAAATGTGGTCTGTCGCAAAGTCCCCCTTTTCGGGGTGAGTCATCACATATACAATTTTCATTCAATTTCCAAAATAAATTATGGAAGATACCAATACAATATCCTTATAACCTTTAAAACAAAACACAGCAAACATTGATACTATCTCACCTTCAGATAAAACCTAAATGAAGATGAAAAATATATCCGTCTACATCGCCAGGGGTAACAACACTTCTGCAGACACACTACACATCTATATATACAGATGGAAAATGAAATGTTTACAACTTACACACAGCCTCAAGATACCGTACTTTCCTCTAGAAGAAGTTTTATTTGCTAACACTTTAGTCAAGTATGGGTATGAATTTAAATCAGGATAATGAAAATATCAAGGCCCATTTGAGGGAATATTTAGGGCAATTTGTGCAAAAAGCTCTCAAGTACTGTATTCATAAACAGCATCAAAGGGATTTCTTGAACAAAAGGATACATGGTAGTTCCTATCTCAGTTTAGTATTGAGAAAAATCATATCTATTCCTTGTATCTGTCACACAAGGCCTTAGACATATATGACATACAAAACTAAATATTCTGAATAAAACTTTTATTTATAAAACATCACTTGTACACAGATTTTCAAAATATGAAACTTGAACTCTGAATACTTGTTTCAAACTTTTCCTTTAAATATACGAGGGTCATTCCAAAAAGTTCTTGGAAAAGACAAACTACAGAGAAACACACAATTTGTTCACGTGTAGGTAGTATTTGTAGCTATATGTTTTAGCATTTTTCAAGTAGCTATCTACAATAGAACACAAGTTATGATACAACAGGTAGAACTTTTTGAATGACCCTCGAATATGATCATGTAAAACAGAATGCCTTTAACTTTGTAAATCATAATTGACGCACAAATTTAAATTAGGATAAGGCCAAAAAAAAAAATATTTGGTTGCCCTCCACCGACCGACCCTATTTTTCAGCCCGACCCAAGCTTTTATTTATTGGAAAAAAATTGCAAAATTTACCGAAAACTACAAAAAAAAGTTATATTTTTGCTTTTTTCGATATTCAACCATCAAAATGTTTAGGATATCCCAAATCACTATAAGAAGTATTTGATTGTTTTGATTTGGATGTCGCGGGGGAAGTTGTGAAGGCTGGAGCGGCTGATCGACCTAGCAGTCCGTGGAAGAGTATTAAAAAAAAAAATATTTAAAATTTAAAAAAAACGACCAAACAATTTTTTTTTGTACCTAATGAAAATATCAAGGTCCATTTGAGGGAATATCAAATTTACGAGTAAAATGTTTGAAAACAACTTTCTAAAGTCCCAATCCTTTTCAACTCATATTCTTATCAATACTTTTCAAATAAAACAAAACCAAACATTTTTCTTTGCCACATAACATTAATGGCTCATGTTATTATAATGTGATACTTGGTAACCAAATAAATCTGTCAAAAATGACAAAAATAACTTTAAATCTTGTCTGATCTGCACTTTTACTTGAACTGTAAAAGGTTGTAGGCAAAACAATGTAAGCTTCCTGAACCCCATACCTAAGAAACAGATTTGATAAGGGAAAAATATAAAATAAACATGTTTCCCATCTCCATCCCGATTTTTCAAATTTCTTTTTTTTTTCTTTGATAGTATTTCAGTCATATCCATAACCATTCCTACTAAACCTAAATACTGGAGTACAAGAGACAATTACTGGAGGCTTTGAGTTTAGATAGCGGGTGATGTAAAAATTAGTGTTTCTAGAAATGAATTGTTAAATTCTCAAACTTAAAACCGTCTTGCAGATATCTACCAAAACATTTTTGGTAAAGATATTGTGCTTTTGGATGTATAACATTTTAAAACTATAATTAAGTCATTTTAAAATGACAAGCACACGTTCTGAAATTGAAAATTTAGGGAAAATAAAATAGAAATACTGTCAACAGTTTGCTGAGGAACAAATTGGATGTAAAATCCAATTTTTAAGAACAAATAACAAAGTTGTGTTTGTTTTTTGACTCTACCATGCCTTTCCTTAATTCAAAGAAGTTTCATATCCATGTGGAATCATGGCTAACACCTTCTAGTGGTACTAAATAAGGTTATTTTGGGAAGTTTGCCAATAAAAAAATAAAAAGGTCCTTTTCCTCCTACTTAAAAAACTCAGATGAGAAACATGTTTTTATTTCGCCGGTGCATTGCTGATTCAATACATTTGTTTTACAAATTGTAACCTTTACATGATAAATCTATTTTTTAATGTCCCGAAATTGTAATCATAATATTGTCTAGGATAGGAGTGACATCTACCATTTGTGGAGTGTATCTTGAAATATTTGCCATTGTAAAACATGCTTCACATTGCCATATGTGCTGCTTTGAAAAATGTCTTAACTCTAAAAATGGTATGAGCTGAATTCTGGAGGTAACGATGGTGAAGTTGCATGTTTGGTGCCAAGTCATCTGGTGTTAAGCACTTATCAACTGATCAATCAATCATTGATACACAGTACTTGCATGAAATGCATACCCCATGAAGGAGTCTAATCATACGGGGACCAAGGGCTTAACGTGACTTTCGAACCACGGAGTAAGTAAAGTTTCTTGCCCAAGGAAACAAGGAGACGAAAACTGCCCGGCCCGGGGCTCGAACCCACAACCTCTGTTTTACGTCCTAGTCTTTGTCAAAGACTGGATTTGTGTTATTTTCTGAGTCTAGGCGTAAGTAAAGTTTCTTGCCCAAGGAAACAAGGAGACGAAAACTGCCCGGCCCGGGCTCGAACCCACAACCTCCGTTTTACGTCCTAGTCTTTGTCAAAGACTGGATTTGTGTTATTTTCTGAGTCTAGGCCGGAGACGGAGGCGAGCGAAGCGAGCCTTTCGCCGGGAGGCCAGGGATTTGAGAGCGCCAAAGGCGTTCTCACTAGTGAAAAGTGTGATTGTCGGTGGTGTGCATGCAAGTTTCTAAGTGACTGGATGGTGTGTTAGCATGTTCATAGTAAAATGGCCTGTAACACAGACTACTGATGTCCCAACTCCTGGGTACCAGAGAATGGTCAGGGCTTCACCAGCTACATTTTGAGATTTCTGCATCATAAATATAAGTGATAATAATGGCAGTATGCAAAGTTTCATTGTCAAATTCAAACCCTATAACATAAAAATATTGAGATATTTTTTTTATTTTTAATTATCGTTGTCAAATTATCGTTGTCAACAACGATAAATACTGCCCCAAGAGTTGAAACTTTAAAATTGGCTTTAACAAGAGATCTGATGCCAACGTGAAATTTCATTTCATTTATTTTTAAAATAGGGTGCAGATAAGCTACTTTTCACATTGTTAAACCTTGAGTAGACCATGGTGATACTAAATTTAATAGTATTTGTTTTT
>JXSR01S006195.1:38718-50010 GCA_000969725.1 Ophiothrix spiculata
TACCTCGGTAGATCGACCGGTTAGTTCAGTCTCTCTCATGCGTCCTCGCGTAAAGTCCCAGCCCCATACTTTGCTCAAAATTCACGTTCAAAAAAGGTGGGACATTACTCGAGTCAGTACGGTAGTAGCAAGACTATAGTGGGGTGGTTTTGGATGAAACTCCCAGAACAGCACTTTCTTAGTAATTATTATATCAGGGGTTTCTGGAAGATTTCAACAAATCCATATAATACTGCAAACCACTATTCTCGACTCACTCCAAAATATTCATCACAATCATATCTGATTTTGTTTTTGTAACAGGGAAATGATTTTTGATTTTAAATTAGTAGGCCCCTACTAATACAACAGGGAGCCCACATTCAGGATATTTTTATTTGGGTTCAGTGTTTGCAAATTCAATGTGTGTAGTCCTGTGTGCAGTAAACAAAATAAATAAATTGGACTATTTGTTTTCACAGCAATTTAGGGATTTCCCCAGTCTCTCTTATTCTCTATTTTTTGGTTCGTTGGTTTGTTTTTGTTTTTACCATGGTAAATGTATGCAAGGACTCAGTCACAAATCACTATATAGAGTGCAACATACAACTTTCGTTTCGGTCATAGATACTTCTACTTCTACGTTGATAATCAGCAGGATCCATATATTTGGACGTAAATGCCGATACTCTGGTCCTAGAGTTGATGACGTATTTTGACATACGGTCACGGTGCCGGGGAAGGTTCCCATACTCTTATTTCGAACAGCCGTAGCTTAGCTCAGATCGGACCGACGGCTTTACGTGCCTGTTATGTTACGTGCCTTCCGAAGCATGAAGCAAGTAGAGTAAAATTTCTTGCTTCAGGAAACAAGGAGACATGCCGGGACCGGGGCTTGACCCTACGACAGATGTAAATCATGTGATTACGAGTCCAACGCTCTAACTACTCGGCCACGCTCCCCTCATATACATGTATCTATTGATTATGTTTCCCTAACAGTGTATGTTAGGTGTACATTTTGGCTCCATAGGGTGATGTGGACTCAGCACTATCCACTCTTCGCTATTTTGTCCTCTCGACTTCATTTCACCTTTTTTCTAACAACTTTCGCTTTCAATTTTGTAATTTTATGCATGTCTGGCTTCAAAACATTCTACTTTCCCTGCCAACGCAGACCCCTATGGAATATCTTATTAATACATCCAAGTAAAAAAATTCTGTCAATAAACATGAAAATGTTTCCATGCTTGAGTTTGTTAGCATTCAATGCAACATGTGTAGATTTATAGAGCACTCTACATGTGTATCTCCTTATGGGACTTGCATGCTGGGGTCAGTCCACCCAGAACCAGACTCCTGTCATAATGATTTTGTGTGTTTATGATCCATTTGTTTACACCAACCTGAAGTAATTTTTTTTTGCTTCTGCTTCTGCTGTAGATACTTTGCAACACTTCAAATGGAATCAAAGGCGAAGGAATTTGCCCAACGAAACAAGAGGACATGGTCCGACTGGGGCTCGAACCAAGAACTTCTGTATTATGAGTCCTGTGCTCTAACCGCTCAACTGGACCTCTGTATTAATCATCTTCTACAGACCTTTGTATTAATCATCTTCTATATTGCAGTTAGAGCACGGGACTTTTAATAGAGAAGTTTTTGGTTCAAACCCCTGCCAGACCATGTCTTCTTGTTTCCTTGGGAAAATTCCTTCGTGTTCGATTCACTTGGAGTGTTATGAAGCATCTAAAGCAGAACCAGAAGCAAAAAAATGACTACAGGTTGCTGTAAACAAATGGAGCATAAACACACTAAATGATCTGCAAATTAGTAATACAAATCCAAGAAAAAACATTGCAATTCTCAGAATGAAATGATATTTTAAATTTTGGATTTTATTAAAGTTTGTAAAGTCCCGAATGTAGCCCATATCCCACCCCGATTATAAACAGATTTTTCTCTTGTTTTATTATCAGAAATGTTTTAAATAAGTTGTTGTGATCAAAATATTTATTTTAAAAAAGAATAAGCAAATTGCAGTATAGGAAATTTCTAAAATGCGGAGGTGGATTTATTGTCACGTTTGGCTGATTTATCGAAACAAACCAATCCAAATGTGTGATTTATTTTTCAACATTTCCTGCCAAATGCATTAATGTTACAGGTGTCTCATGATGTATGATGCTAAGGCTGTAGGCCAACAAGAGATTAATTGGCATGAAATAGTTTTAAAGTGGCCCTATATCTATTCAGTAATTAAATGTCAATGTCACTTTACATATTTTATACAGTGGTATTACAACCTGTGATGTAAGGCCAACGTAGAAGGCTAATATCATCCTTAAATTTAATCAGAAGATGAACAAGTTCAGCGTCATCCCCTAACTTTTTTCCCAGGCGTTTTGGTTTTTTTACATAATTTGAAGTGTTGGTGGTAAATATGGACAGATGCAGTTTCGTTGTCAAATTCAATGCCTATATATCAAAATTCTTTGATTTTCTTTCATTAATAAATTATCACTGTCGACAACAAATATACCACCCCTAGAAGTAAAATCTTAAAATTGGCTTTATTAGCATAACCACTGGAAACTTGATTTATCTACTATCTTGTAGAGAATAGTCTCATACCAAAGATCAATATGCAAAACAAATATTCTACTTGTTGACGTTTCTGGAGGTTTTGATCAAATTTGTTCTCAGTATCTGGTAGTTGACAGTTATCAACAAACACATCCAATTTTCAAATTTTGTCCAATACACTTTTAGGGGAGGGGGGGGGGTTGATCCCCAGCTGATAGTCTTAAAGATGTTGACATATACAATTTTGTCAAATTGCAACTTTCACATGTATCTTTACCTTTACTGCAAGTTGAAATTTACTACTTTTATCATTCATTTGTGCTACACGGTCAAATATAGCAAATGGATAGTGGTCTAGCTGCATTGATTTATTTTCTTCATTCCATAGCATAATATTGAATGTAATGTTGCAAGCATGTTGCAGAAAGAAATGTAAGCAGACCGAGAGATTCTGGGTGAACAGCAAGGGACGTGTGTGACCTGATTATAGAATTCTAGCAGATGCAATTTAACGGGATGTTAAGCTGTTTTATGTGCCATTCCACCAATTGGAAGTTAGACGTTGACTTCGCTTTGACTTACTGTACAAAATGGCTTCCTAAAAACACCTGAAAACTCAAGAGTAAAGCAACTGATTTGCTTCTACAGTGCCTTTTCTTAATCAAATATGAACTCTTTTTAAAACAAAATTATGACAAAAGTACATCTAGACCTCAAATTTTTCAAGATAAGGGACGTTGAAGGTATTGACGCCCAATATCAGTAACAGCCAAATATCCAAATATAAAGTACCAAAATTCCTGCACTTCAGTGAAATAGCCTTAAAATTTTACCAAAGCACTCTAGAGATCAAAAATGGCATCGGAGCAACTTTAAATAAACCTAAACCTATAAATATTGTACAAAGGTATATCCCTTCCATATTTTAGGGTTCTTTGTTAGAAGGGCTGTCAATGTTTCTTCTTTTAGAAACACCAAATTGCGAATGTTAGTTTATTTAGTGACGCTGATCCTACAAACTACCAGCCTAAATTTATTATTGGTCTACAATCCATTCTGACTGAAAATAATTAAATCACATCTCTACTTGGATCACTACTAAATGGGCAGGAATTACCAGGATTTCTTCATCCACAAACGAAGGTAATGTCACTCAAGCGCGCACCATTATACATACAGATGTGCGAGTCAAAGCTACGATGTGTTTGCTAGAGTTTTGGTGCATTCAGCTATGGATACAATAAATCCCGTATCAGTTAAAGATGTATATTTGTCAGTTTAGTTAGTACTGATCAAAGAATAGTATCAGATATCAACAGGAAACCCAAGAAACAACAGTAGATTGACTTAACATTAGAATCAAAAATGTCTATAACCACTATAAAGTTAGCTCAACACATAGAATAACTGAGTGTCACTTCAAAGCTTAACCCCACATAGCCCTACTTTAGATGAAATTTGTCAATTTGACGCCCTATTTTCAACAAATCCTCTGAGGAACTTGACCAATAATTGCAGTAAAAGCAAATCCGTGATGCTATTTATTTAGTCTGGCCAATGATTTGTATTGCTGAGCTTAGACTGACAGCTCAACTTTGATGTCAAGTGTTCTCTGCAAATCCCTAGTTATTTTGTGCCATTTCTGTTAGTAACATACCACTTTCTTTTGCAACAAGATTCTGATTGAAAAAGAACTGATTTGCCTGTCTATTGAAACAACTCTCACTTATTGCTCAAATATTTTGGGTAAAGATGGATTTATTTGTCAACATTGTAGCTTGACAATGATTATTAATAACAAGTTTGTGCTATCACAACTTGCAAACAGATCAAATTTGCTGGAAGAGGCCTACATTTTAGTCCAGGATCTGGGGCAGATTTCACTAACGTTTGACCCTAACAGAACCAGATCCTACTAAATCTCACTTTAGAAAATTACAAAAATGCCAGATACGTCACAGACGGTGGTTACATGCAGGGACGAAATCGCTGCACGGGTGGCGTCCCAGCAGTGGCTTGCTACGGTTATCACTTGCTTGGGAAACGGGAGGTCTGTGGTTCGAATCCTGGTGAAAACCCGTGTTTTTCAACACCCTTCCCTTTTCGAGGGCTAGAAACGAGAACAGTTTAATGATCAGTTGCTAACCCGTTTTGATTGCAAACTCCAAAAATGATCGCTAAATTGCAAATATTTTTAACAATTTAGTGATCATATGTGGAGTTTAGCGATCATAATGGGGGTTAGCGATTATCGCTAAACGTTAAGTGAAATCAGCCCTTGAGCTCTCTGAAAAATATACAACCCACTCTAATGCAATCTGAAACCCATATTTTGTCCAATCATGAAAAAAATGAGAACTATATAGCAAATTTTGCAAAGATTTGCAAATTTTCTGAACCTCTGACAATTTAAAAAAAAGTCAACACACTGACTTCCACTAAATTAAAAATCATGAAATGTAAATATCACTTATGAATAATGCCATTGCCACAGTCATTTAACATCATTGCCACAGTTAATTAAGGCAATCACGTTTGTAATTTTTAACTAAAAATCAATTAACACAATCGCATTTGTCAATGTTAAGATTTCATTAAAACAATCAGTGCTTATCAATCAGAGACAGGCGGCCCCTTAATCAACACGGTCAGTCAGTCGATGCAACAAGCCATAAGCACTGTCCTGGCGCTTTACTAATCTCCTCACGGACAAAATAAACAATGATAGACAAGAAGATGCAACTACCCTGGAACTTGCTACTCAGATTCACAGCCGCAGGGGGATACTTTGATTAAACACCGGTGACCATTACAGTAACTAGTGTTCTGGGAGTTGAGAGTTATCTACAAGTATAAATTAGGTGCCAAATACAAATGGTTACTTGATGATAACTTGATTAACTGATTATTCGGTTTCCAATCTTCTCTGCTCATCAAAATCAACTTTGTATTTAGTTCACATGTTCAACTGATCACTCATATAGTAGCTCTGAAATCAGAACTTAGTATTGATATAATTATTAATACTTCTTGCTTTACAACATGGCTCTTAACATTGATCAGCTACATCCCTTTGATTTGGGCTTCAAATACCTCTTTTTCTGGGTGAAATAATTCTGGAGAAATAGATCTCATTTTACGTAATCACAATTTTGGCCCTACAAAATCAACAATTAAGGACGATCGAGGTGATAAGTTCCTACCTGTAGATTTTGTTTATTTTTTGTCAGTTTTTTATAAGAGTCTAAACTTCAGAATTCAGCAATAAAAAATGGGGGTCACCGATCATCTAAGCGCGCTATGACGTCATATATAATGACGTCATTTTCTTTTTAATCGACGATAACTTGAAGACTCGAGCGATAGGTTAATTAACGTTTTTGACTTTTTTTATCTGTTTGATGTTATAAAACATACCCTATTCACTCGTCTAATTCAACTATTTTCCATCTGGCAATCTCCTTAAATTAACAAAATCCCCATTTCCAAAAGTTTGACAAATAGTCATACTCTATGACCTACACTTCATGTAAGTTATTTTAACAATATTTGGCTCGGTAGTATGAAAGCGCTCAACTGTAACATGATCTAAATTTAAAGAATGAGTAGTTGAATTGGACGAGTGGATACGGTAATTTCGATATTCCCGGCGATGAAAATCATTTTTTTTTATTTTTTTAACCCATGTAATTACATCTCTAGCTATCTTTTGAAAACAGTCGGTGACCCCATACTTTTGTTCTTGATTTGACATCCACTTGACATTCACAATTGACCAGCGAAATATTAAAAAATTCTACAGGTAGCAAATATTTGAAAAATCAGCATTTTGTGGTATAGGAAATCACACGTAAAAAGTTTTATCACTGAAGGCCCATTGGCTCGGGAGCCCTTGTAGCTACTCGTTATTATTTTGCGCCATTTTCGGCGCTTACCGGGAAGACAATGCGTAAAAAGATAGTGTGCGCGTTGCGTTTTGCGTATTAGGCGCAAATCTTACGCTTAGATACCACGCACACGTTTTGTCAAAATCTTCCCGCCACTGACCAACAAATTCTGTTACACTGCCCTCTTGAATAAACACGGCGATCGTCTTTAATACAGTCATTACACTGATGATAAAGTTTGATTTGGGTATTAAAACACGCAAGAGAGTTGTTCATCACAAATTGAAAACAATGCATCGATGCATCGGAGCATTTTTATCGTGCAAGGGTGGCTTACCATTCAACAACAAAAATTTTCCTGAAAACTGATTAATTATCTTCATAAAACATTCAAGAGAATCTGAAGCAAAATGCTACTTTTGAATGATGCGTGTTAACAGTGCCCTGACTTGTGTACTGCGTAAACGCAGTTCCAGGAATAATACTGTACTGTGCGTAATATGAATATCAACTGTGAGTTCATCACAAATCAACAACAGCACACTCCTGTATAATGAAATATGTTGAGGTGCTGAACTGGTATTCATATTTTTGTACAGCAGATTGTTGGGTAGCAAATTCTGAAGTACACACTGATCAATTTCGAATTTTTTGAAGTTAATTCAACTACAGTCCTTCATCTTAGAATCACAAACCAAATAGTACACAGGCATGAAAATGGACCTTCAACAAAAGGGTCAAAATTTGTACCAAATTGCTTTAAAATATGCTAATTTAGCAAGAAAAGGCAGGAAAATCACAGCATCAGCATACAAACTAGTCTAAACTGTCATACACATACACATTTATGCGACAAAATGCAGCAAAGCAGTTTCCCGACAGCTGAAGACTGTTAGCAGCAAATTTGGTTTGTACTCCTAGGTTTTTGGAATTACAGGGGATGGGGGTAACTTACTTGTTGAATCAGGTCTCTGGATCACCTCCACACACTCAGCAGGGAAGTAGCCTATACACTCCGGGGCATTGCCTTTTGTTATGGAGCCTTTCCATCTCCCGTCAGAATGCCTTTCCAGAATCTATGAATCAAAATATAAAAAAACATAAACTTCTTAACAAAATATAGTGTCGTATTTTGAATAATAGATGTCTGTGTTACACTTAAAAATGCAATATGAAACAACATTACTGTCTGCATATACATCGACTGCAACAAGAGTACACGTGACAGTTAACTGGTGTTCGCTGACCACTGTAGCCCAAGTAAGCTCCATTCCACACCAAGCATCATTTCAGGTTCTGCGGCAACCTCTAAGAGGCACTGAACCTTGATCAGCCCTAATACGCACCATCGCTGCCCGTATCAGCTTCCCAAGTTACGTACGGGTTTCCACTAGACAATTAGCAGTTAGTTCCTTGTCAAAGGGAATTTCAAGCACACTCAACTTTTTGGCACCAGCAGGGTTCGAACTCGGGACCTTTCGAACTGCAAGCGATTGCCTTACCGTTTGAGCTAACTTGACCACAGTCATCAACAATAATAAATTGGCCGAGAATAAAGACATCTTAATGAAAGATAATCATGATAAGTGCAAATATAATTAACAATTTGACCAATTACTTTTCCACAAAGAATCTTTATGATTTCCAAAGCATTGAAAAGACAAAAATTTGGTTCACTTGGCTAGTATACAACATATAATACAAGAACGTTGAAATCTAAAATAAATTCTTGCATTTGCAAAGTTTTGCCAACACATATATTTGTTTTTCTACATCTAGCAAACCCTACAGACAGTCTCTCTCTTTATTATTTATAAATGACATGAAGTGATATTTACCTAATAATCACTCCGATTATATTAGCTTATATTCAAAATGTCAAGCAACAAACTGACTATAGTGTATCCAAAAAACAAAATGATGTAATGATCAACAAAAATCACACATGAAATATCTTTATATAAAACTGTAAACAGGATTGTTTTTGTATAAGTTCTTCTTTTTACAAATCGTCATCTAACCGCGAATAAAACACCTCACTAATATGTTCACTTTGTGTTCATGTCAATGTAATTAAGCTCAAAATGCTAATTTTAACACGGGAGGAAACGTCATAATTGTCATGTTTTTCAAAAAATCCTGCTTGCGAAAATATCCACATTTACAGTATTTGAAAATTAATAACAGAGGCCCATAATCATACACTTTAAAATTTGGAAAATATCTAATTCCTTGAAAATTGATGGGATGAAGGGAGAGAGGCCTAAGCTGAATTCATACTTAAAACGCAATAATTTCCACCACAAAGGACACCCAAAATGAATTCACACTTAAAAACGCAAAGGGTATCAATTGATCATTTTGATATCAATTGATCCAAACTGCTCAAAACGCCTATCTACACATGCTTGGAGCATTTGCATTTGTGTCTAGTCTGAATTCAGCTTCACTTTCGTAATGATGATTTGTCCATTTTGGGCTGGGATATACTATAGCCACTAAGCAAACCAATAAGCTTGCCCAAGTTCTCAATCTAAGTACTTTAGTCAAAGCAAGATGAAGTTTCCGTCCTGTGTTTACACACTTCAATATTCACTTGATGTTACATTGACATAGCTTGGAATTTAGTTGAACATCTTGGACATATTTTACAGGTCATAACATAAAAATGATCAGAAAATCTTCAATATCTGCTGTATCACAGGAATTAAGAATTAATCACATTTAAAGCAATACTATGAGATTTCAATCAACAAAGGTTTTGAATAAAACAGTCTAAAATGAAGCAATATGACTAGCAACAAGCATTTTCAAGTGTATTTTTATTTATCAAAAGCTTGTTTTGCCACAGAAGAATGGATTTTAAAAAGCACATGTGCGTTTTCCTACAGGGTGGACCAAAAAAAGTGTTGTTGAGGTTCAAAGTAAACATAACTTAAAATTGGAAAACAGTTCGAAAATAATTTTCAAATATTCATAAACTATGATATCTTGCCTGTGTATGGTGAAAATTTCATGTCAAACAAAGCTTGCATTGGGAAGTTATTGACATTTATGCAAAAACACAGAATTCGACTTTGTCCATGGCCGAGGATACATATAATGTTCACTAAAATCATAATTAGATCTAACATCCGCATGGTTTTATGATGTTATAATAATATTTACGGTGCCACATCATTAACTGAGAGTACTATTGACATGCAAGCATGCACCACAATAACATTTAAACTATGGTGTATTTGCAAAACAATCTAAACAATTTATTAGCCGCGAATTTCAAATAGGCAACCGCAGTGCATGTATTTGGTCATTTTCATTCATAACGTTGGTTTGTAAGGTGGGAAGATAAGGTAGTGCACAAGTTGCAAGAGAACATTAATTTTATTGCTGAATGGTGTTTTAGAACTGGTAGCTACAGAGGAATAAGTTTCCGAATGCATGTGTACCATCTACACAGACTATTTACAGAATTAGTTTCACCACTTTGATGCTGTTTTGAACAGGAATAAAGAAAATAGCAGAAATCTAGAACAGGAAGATATGCAGCAAACATTGCTCTGTCAATGCAGAACTCAGGGTGCAATATCCCAAATAACGTTCCTATACTTTTACACGTAAAGTAGGGGGTCTGAAAACGCTCTGTATCTCTGTAATTAGTGATTCAAGCATTCTAGATTTAACTTTGTTTTCAAGTTTTGAAGCAAACCTTTCAGAAATCATCAAATAAACAATATGGTGGCCGGCTTGTTTTCCCGATATATCAGGCGATATTTTGTAATGTTTTTGCCGGCCTGTCATGAAAAAGCCCGACTTGACCGAGTATTTCTAGAGACACGCATATTTGTTCCATCTTTAATTTCATTATAAAATGTTCTGTGGTGCTGATTTTTTCTACACATTCACAACTATTACTAAACTAAATAATTAGCATAAAATCAAAATGAAACATAGTCCCGTATTATTTCTATATAAATGTAATTTAATGTCCTATTCCACCTTTGTGGTTTAAAAACAGGCAAATTTGCCAATAGCGTCACTACGTGTAGCGATTTACGATATTGCGACCTATAGAGCTCATCCTTAGATGAGTTCTCAACACAATTTCCATTTGTCACATTTAAGCAAAACCAATCAGCCTTAATATTAAGACAGTTGTTATAACCAACACTCATTGTGTGTATCCATATCATGTCCGTGAACAAACCTGATTTTAACCCTTTTTGCACAAATGGCAATAACTTCGCAATGCAAAATTTTCACCATACATGGACAAGATACCATTGTTTATGTATATCTAAAAATTGTTCTTGAATTATTTACAAATTTTAAGTTACGTGACCTTGAACTTCAATAACACTGTGTTTTGGTCCAACCTGTATACGATTTAAGGATGGGTCATTCCGTGTATTTTCTCTTATGTGTAACGTATTAATGAATGTGTGCGTGTTTCGTGTACACGTATGAGATAGACTCAAAACCAAAGGTCAATGGCAGAACGTACGGCATTGCCAACAGTTGAAGCTTAACCCTGGGAGCTTACCAAGTTTGTGAGTTTACACGCCCAGTAATATCCCCCGGACATTAGATATGAAGTAATTAAGTAAAATATTCACAGATTTATATTTTTAGTCCGTTGATGCCGTAGATTGACGCACAATTCGGCCGGTATCTACCCCTTAGCAGACAACTTTTTTCGTGCACCATATTGTTATTCCGATAATACCCACAATTCCCCGTATGTCACTGTCCACGCACGTGATATCAATCAAATTCAGTGCTGGGCGGTAAGCGTGAAATCAAGCCCATTTTCAGGTTCGCCGCGCGGGGAAAATCTATA
>JXSR01S006195.1:53475-65457 GCA_000969725.1 Ophiothrix spiculata
TGTTACTCTATACCCCAAAACATGGCCTATATAACTGTTTCAGGGCATAAAGGTGTCTGTCCACGATGCAATGTACCTTTCATAGCTCATAAAATGTTGATAAATGATGGGTATCCCAAGTCAAGGATGTCTGTAGTTTAAAGCCAAATGTTTACAATACCAGACATCCCTCTATTTTTTTTCTATTACTGTTATGATCACATCATAATAAACAAATCAAATAATTTGACAGTCTGCTTAATGTCATAAGCAAACCAGTGCCAGTCTGCCGAATGTCTCAAGCAAGCCAGTCTGCAGGCCAGTCTGCCCAGTCTGCAGGCCAGTCTGCTCAGTCTGCCCAGTCTGCGGGCCAGTCTGCTCAGTCTGCTCAGTCTGCCCAGTCTGCCCCAGTCTGCCTAATAGACGAACCGGATTTATGCAGTGATAAAAAGCATCAAACTGTTTCAAAGACACTGGCTTCAGATCTTGCAACTGTGTTCATCATCTGAAAACTGCTTAGTTCTCTTAGTGGGCAAACATGAGCAGAAGTTAAATTCAGTCTCAAAGTGTTACATGTAATCCGATTATCACCCTAACATCTGGTTCCTGCTTTCTTGTTTTGAACCATGATCGAAATGATCACCATATAAAAGTATAGCATACACCGTTGTCAGGGGATGTGCGTGAACCAGTTACTGGGGAAGTTACATAATCACTACGATACTGAATTTCAAAATTCTTTTCAAAAACATATTGTGCGATAAACATTTCCTCTTGTAAAGAATGTTTTTGAATATTCAAGTATTCTACACAGGTCATGTGGCCTTTTATAGGGGAAATTATACAAGAATATTTCCAAAATTACAGTTTTTTGGAATAAAAACTTCCTGAATTCACCAGAAACCATTTAAATTTGGATTCCAGTGTGTAGGATCTGTTTTACCCCCACCATCCAATTTATAACACTATGGGGATACAGTTTTTTGGAATCAAACTTCCTGAATTCACCAGAAACCGTTCAAATTTGTATTCCAGTGTGAAGGATCTGTTTTACCCCCACCATCCAATTTATAACACTATGGGGATGTTAGGATAATTCAATTCATGTGTAAGACAGCTACTTAAGTGATAAGACATTGTCATTTCATGCAACATAAAAATTACTCACGCATGTGACCCTCACCAAGATCTGAAGCAAAAGCCGCTACTATCAAAATACCAGGCGGGTGAAACATATAGGCCATTTGTAGATATTCTGATGTTATTTACAGTCGTTTGCATGTGATGTCTGTGACAGAATGCAACTTATCTTCTCTGGTCCTAGTTTTAACAAATTATTTGAATTTAGGTCTGTGAGGCTCAGTCAGTGGTAAAGAAAATACCCTAAAAGGCAAGAGATGGAAGGTTCAAATCCTCTGATAATACCTTCAACATTTCTGGAGTCCCAAGATGATACTTCATTTTATGTTGACTGGTTCAGATCAAGAAAAGGAATGATATCCAATCCACACGCCAAACCACTTCAACCCCCTGGTATGAAATAACTCAACACTCAGGCAATGTACATTCAAAAAGTTGTATTAGATGAGTAGATGTGATAGTCTTATCAAACTTCAAAGATAGTCCAAGAGATCTGGTACTTCAAGACTATGGACAGATGAGACAAAGAGGGCACCAGACTAAATTGCACAAGACTGAACAGCCCTAAACGAGGGCTAAAATGGGCATCACATTCCCGGGGGGGAGGGGGGGGGTTCTTAGTACAAAAGTGATCACGGGGATGTGCCGCAAACTTGGGTAGCAAAATCAGGCTGTCTGGTATACCAATGGGTTCTTTTTCTTTGTAAAATGTGGTATTTTGATGGGTCTGTTTTTCAAAATTGCGGATTTTTTCAAAATTTTAAACAAAAATCGAGAAATTTGCGCCAAATTAAAGTAACTTTTTTGAGAAAATTTCAATTTTTGCATAACTTTCGACTAAAAATTTAGGGAATTTGGTATATGGATGGGTCCCTTTTTCTTGAAAATTAGTATATGCATGGGTGGTACTTCAAATTTCCCAGCGGCACACCCCTACCAAAACCAAACTTGAGTACCCCCCCCCCCCCGGATAAACACCTCTACCTACAAACACACAATAATAATAAATGTCAGGTCAAAGCGCTTGTTACATTTATTACATTAGAATACGTCTATGTCCTTGGTAATCTTGCACCGTTAGACGGCGCTCCTCGACTCTATCCCCAGTAATTTCCCACATAAAGCTTGGGTCGACAAAGCAATGGAGACTAAATGCCCAAGGTCACAACTCCTTGGCCATAACAGGGCTCAAACTCAGGATGTACTGATTATGAATTCTACACTGTTCCACTAGACCACACAAACCCTCTATCAACTTAAAAGTGAAAAGTGAAGTTGCAAGCAGACTTTCTGATATAATTCTGTACGTAATCTAATGGTAGTTGTCATGGCTAAGGTAAGGCCCTATATATCCATAGGCTGTTTCCCTGTTCCATATGCCCTTGTTGCATGTTCTATTGTCCCCAATTGTCACTCGCCACGCAGACAATAATAATTTGACTTGCTTAGTGGCTGTATAAGTGATCTTGTGTACGTCAGATGTTCCCTGTGTGGTGCGTGACAATTGGGGTATATGGAACAGGGGTGGGGGGGGGGGGCAGCCTATAGATACAGGGTCTTACCTTAGCCGTGACAACTACCAATAAACCACGCAATTAAGTGGATGTTTTAATTATTAGTCTTGACCACAACTTTGAATTACCCCTAATTGAGGCTACACTGCACTCTCTACCCATTTTAATATTTATTCTATCTATTTTATTACTATAACTCACATTAATGATTTCTCCGGTTTTGAAGGATAATGCTGATCTATCGTGTATTTTAATAAAATCCCTGATTGCTCTTCCTTGACAACCACCCACTGCATCTGAAAAGAGAAACCAAAAATACACATAATCAATTGATGAACACATGATGTCAAATAATAGTCATATTCATGTCTTGAAAAGGAAACATTACGAAGTGTTTTACAAAAGATCTGTTTTAGGCTCCACATCTTGTTTTTGGAGTGTCATCAGTGAAAGTTTTAATGTCTTACACTTTTAAATACAGGGTATACGACCATATGCTATACGCTCTCAGGAGAGGCACTCCGAATATTCTTACTGATGGGGATAATTACCCGGCGATTGCAAATATGGGTACCTTCTCGCGGACCGTATAGCAAATATGGTATACCGTAAATTTCTATGTGATCGCAGCCTTTTTCTGTATGTCAATGGACAGAAGAGACGTAAAATATTTTGAAAATCACAAAGTCTCATATATATACAAAATCATTGGCAATTTACAATATGCCTAGTAAAAATAAAATTGTGTGTGATATTTTTAGCAGTAACAACAAAAGATTCCCTCTATAATTCAAACTTTCATACTTTGTACTGCTCAAAATGATAGAGGGCACTAGACCTGAAAAGTAAGACTTGCAACCAGATTCTGTTCATAACAAAACATTTTGCGTCTCATATCCTAGACCTATTCTACCATTCTATACAGCTTGACTCAATAAAAGTGACACAATCGAAAAATTCTTGTTTTCAATATTAAATCTCATCATAAGTTGTTTTGAGTACCTTATTAAAGGGGAAAAAAGACCAAGCTTTCCAATACTATTTGTTTCATCTCATTTGTTTTTGTCAATCCGGAGATAACTCCAGTTTACTACGGAACCCCAATATCCAGTTTGGGCCATGTGAGAACAGTGAAAAAATTAATTAAGCTAAATATTATTCACACCTGAACAGATTTGAAAGATTCAAATAAGGGATTAACTGTGGGAAAAAAATATGTTATGGCACAAATAAAAAGTTCTGGCTTTCAGATAAAGGGAAGTCCTGTAACATTCGACATACTGTTGTTTGTTAGAAGAAAATTAAACTACGATAAACTTCAGTCAAACCTAAGCTGTAAATTTGGTCCTTTTGAACAGTCATAAGGCCCGTCGCACTTAATGTTTAGTTTCCTGTTTCCGCCCACCCCAAATATCCAGAAATTCGCAAGTAATTCATTATTTGAGATGGTTTCATAATTTGTTAATATTTTAAACGACAAAAGGCAAAAGTATGTCTCAAAATAACAGGCATCTCCCAAATGTTGATAAGTAATAGTTTCCATGGGGTGGGTGCATGGCACATGAGTAATAATGAAAATATTGGAATTGCATACTCAAATTAGCTGATGGCTTTGGTCATGGCAAATAATTTTGAAATTTTTATAACCCAAAATTGAAAGTTGAAATGGAAAAAAATGCAGTGCATAATACTTGTGTGTTTTAATATGCATCTATAGACAAACACAAAAAATATGGGTATGTGATTTACATGTACTGTACTGTACATGGATACTATATCAATTGAATTATCTCACAAATTTTGATCCTAGAAAAATAATGAATAATGATAAGTGACCGCCCCTCTATTTTAAAAGCTGCAACAGGAAACTTAACATTAAGTGCGAAGGGCCTAAAAGTCATGCATGTACTTCGCTCTTCTGAGTAAATAAAAATTAAAATAAAAAAAACAAAAAAACATAGCACTTAGCGTTTTCTCCAAACATCATTGAGACAGAAGAATTTTTCTTTGGCCTAATTTGTGCACCTGTGATAGCTGGCACTGTCCAGGTACTTATTTCCTCTCAAAATATAAAGGTCTTCGACATTGTGGAGACTTTTAAAGGGGCATTGGACACATTTTTTTGAAATTTTATTTGTGGATAATTTACATTATATGTTAGAACATAGCAGTCAATTACCAGACAGACCCAGATATCGGGAAATTATTGATCAAAACCTTCAGAAAAGTCAAAAATTTGAATTTTATTCTGTTTGTTGATCTTGGGTAGGAGGCTATTCTTTAAAAGAATTTATTGATACTATATATCAAGAAAGAGTCAAAGATTTGTTTGTAAAACATTCCTTTCACATCATAAATTGCAGACAAATCAAAAGAAATTTGGAGTTTGCATTAGATCTCCTGAAAAGGACAATTTTAAAAATTCAACTATAGAGGGTAGTATTTATCGTTATCGACAAGGTTAATTAAAAATAAAATAATATCTGAATATTTTGATATATAAGGTTTGAATTTGACAATGAAACTTTGCATGTTGTCATTATTACCTTTTTACTTCAAATGATGCAAAAATCTCAAATTGTTTGGGGAAAAGTTTTGGGATGATGCTGAACTTCTCCAATACCCTTTAAGTAAGAGATGTAGAGTAAGATTTAGATCAGTTGTTTTCAACAAAATTGTAACAAATCCAGATTTGATTACAACTTTGGGAAGAATGCCATTATAATTTTCAAATAATATAGAAGACCTCTTATAGGGCCCTAATGTTATCTTGATTTAATCTGCTCTGATATTTGCCCTTGACAATGACATTGACACCTTGGCATAGAATCCTCTGTGATGCAAGCAAATTCAATTACGAAAAAGCAGATTTAACCCAAAATTTGATGACAAATCCCATCCCATTGTGATCAGGCTTAAGGTCTCCTCTGAAGCCTCCCTGATATCATCTGCCCTTGGCAATGACCTTGGCAACGAGGGTGTTGCATCCTCTGTGAGCACAGTCATTATAATGCAAAGAAATTGTAGATTTGATCAGAAATAATTCTGTTGAAATTGTAACACAAGGTGGTTTATTGGAGCCCATTAGTGAACAGGTGTTTGGTATGGGAACATTTGGATAAGATTTCACTCAACTGGATTTAATTCTGTCTACATATCAGAGGATTGGCTCCTGTGCATTTTCATATTTTTATCATCAACGTCCAACTGAATGCAGGGCAGTCTCTGATTCAGTTTACCTTTTTTCGAATAAATAATGATTATTCCTAATTAGGATATTAATTTACCTTTCAAATGGTGAAAGAATTGTGTTGATTGAATAAAGCGTTGCAAAGATATCCTTATTTAAATAATATGGTGTGCCAATTCTGTCCAACTGTCGTGCATTTGCTTTTTTTATGGAGGACATTTCTATATTTTCCATTAGCCCTGGAAAGAGCTGTTTAGGCATGTTTGCACTGAAAGGTGCCGCTTGGTTTTGTTGACATCTCACTGACGTCCAGCGTAACCGTCGGCATGGCCTCCTTGAAGCTTCACACATCTCTGAGCTTTTGTTTTCATGTTTCGAACTGCATGTCTTGCTTCTCTGGTACGCTGATCTCGTTAAAGGCTTCAGTGATGCGATTACGCAGCTGTAGAAGACTGACAGGAGGGCTCTGTCTGTAAACTCTATGCTTGATTGTACCCTATTGATAAGTTCAGTGGAGAGAGATTTAGGCTTCTAGCTGGCCATTCAACCTGATGTCCTATTCCAACCACACAGTTGCCAAACAACTCTTTAGGCCATTGCGTACGGGTAAGGCACAGTGAGCAGTACCACTACCTTGCAGAAACCACATTCTGCGAAATGGTCCATTCTGTTCTTGTTGAAATGACCTGCAAAGATCTGGGACAATGTGGTTGTTGATGATGCCTAAGTAAACCTGGATGAAATAATCTTCAGATTACTGAAGCAAAATTCAATTAGATTTTGGTACTTACATGTTTGACGAGGAATGTCGCATTTGGACAGAACTGTTTTCATACCATAATATTGAAATAAGGATATCTTTGCAATGCCTTTATCAATCCTTACCATTCGTTCACCATTTGAAAGGTAAATCCATGATCTATTTATAAATAAACATTATTTGTTTGAATTCGCTTTTGTTCTTATAATATGGCTTCCATCTAATTATTGCACTTTTTTTGACTCGCATGGTATACAGGGTGAGTCAAAATAAAGTGTAATCTAATCAGTAATTTTATATAACCAGTTCCTGTTATTCTTTTTCAAAAATTGTTCCTGTGTTAGATATAATATTTCATTAGCTTTCATAGAAAATTTATCCTGTTGAAATCGGACAAAGCATTCTAAAGTTATAGTCATTTGAGTGAAGGTACCCAATTTTAACGGCGAACAAACTACGATATTTAGTTTACGTGCGTACTGGTAACAAATGCTGTTGTCTCTTTCAATTGTTATAATAGGAATGCCTTTGGAAATAACACAACAAGAAAACGATAGTCTGTTGAATGTGTATAGACTGTGAAATGTGGAGTTGTGGGTTGACTCTTGAGGTAATGTTCAGATCTCTCAAGAAAGCTCTTCGATCTCTTTCAGTTGTTGTTTTATTGAATAATCAGGATCAGGACCTTTAAAACCTTTCCTTGTTTCTGTTAAGAAGAGTTGCAGGGTCTTTAGCTCATAAACAATATTTTATATACTAATAGCTTGAGTTGATGGGACCTGGAACGGATTCGTAAATAACAGACAAAACAGACGGCGATCTCCAACCGGACTATGAGTCTGATGATACCTAATTGCAACAGAATGTCAGTGCCGGTTGCTACATTGTTGCGCCATGATTCATCTACTGGCATTGGTTGTCAAGATTGTGCACTGATATTTGAAATGCTCATCAGTACTTTGATCTGCATCATTGAATCGTCTTCAGTATCTCTGCAAATTGCGTGTCCGCTTAACATTTTGAATGTAGCGTCAAATTCATCAATGCACTATTAATAAGAAATTACTGATGTGCAGAAAAGAGTTCGTGTTGAAGCAAATGTGTTCGATATCAAAATTGGGTCCCTTTACTTAAACGGCTGTAACTTTTAAATGCATTGGTCAATTTCAACAAACTAAAATTCTCATGAAAGCTGATTAAATTTTCTTTTAAGCAAGAATATTAATTTAGTTTGATAAAAATAAACAGATTTCCTGTAAAAAATTCCTCCCGTTGATTACACTTTAATTTGACTCACCCTGTAGTGCAAGCAATCAGTTTGACAAGAAAAAATTAATGAGCTCTGACAGAGTAATCTTACTAAATGCTACGATGACCCCTTCCTATGCTATCCCATGCTATCAGTGGTACCCAAACTCCATTTTAAATCCAGATAATCTTATCCAGTCTCCATTCTTATCAACATTTTAAAACACAAATAAACATTACACACCTGTCGATAGACCATGGAATGTGTTTTACAGCCAGATTTGTCTCTAGATTAGGCCTATCCATTCATCCACTAAACAGGCAATTTAGTTTCATTGGCAACACTACCTTGCTTTTGAGAAGGTTTGTAGCAATGTTATGTTCGGGGCATAAAATTATCATTTTTTCCTCAGGAGCAAGTTGTCGAAGCTCAAAGTTTCCTCAATCAGCTCGTATTTATTTTTTCTCATGAAGGCACAATTTCCTCAATTTCTTCTGTTAGTAACAACTTTTCGAGGGAAAACAACCACCTGACAAAACTCTTTTTCAGATGATTGTTGGAGGAACTTGAATTTCAAACACAGTACAAAACTATGATTTTTGACTAACTGACACAATTTCTTGTTAAAAAATTGTCCTTGAGATATGTGAATGAATAAAATTCTGACCTAGTAGTTAGCACCATGACCAGGAGCTGTTTCTCCGTTCACAATGCATCAGCAACTCAGCCTAAGCACCCAAGCCCTTTATCAGATTATGATTCAATCGTTAATTTGCAAAGATCCATACGTAAGATCCATTGTAAAACTACAAACACTAAAAAGGTGCTTGTTGTTTAACGATGGGTTCGCATTGTGACCAGTGTAAGGTTTTAGAGCTTACGCCAATTTTACCAATTTTGACAAAGTTTAAGAGTTACTTGTGTCAAAATGCACCAAGGCTGAAAATTGTCTAAATAAAGTTAAAAAATCTTCACACATTTTCGGAAACCTGATGAACAAATTCTCCCGGCTCCTGCACCAATGGCGTGCCATACGGCCTTAGCAGGAACAGTGATTGTTAAATATGTTGCACTGTTACGTATGGCTAAACCTACATACACATTTTTGCAAAAATGTATTGCTTCATGCCAAGATTTCTGACAATGCATCATCAGTAGACATTAGTCAAATTTGTCTCCTGATGCCCGATAAAGACAGGAAAATTGGGTCTGTAAAGTGCATCTGTGTCTGTAAAATCCCTCAGCAATTTACATCTTATATATAAACAAATTTTACGTTATCCTTTTATCCATAAACTTATTCCTCTCATTTTGTCTAATGGCTGATTGCAAACAATTGGGGTCAAGAATGGGAAATGACCTCCAATTATTTCCTCTTCCAGGTCAAGTTTGTTTATAAATGAGGTAAATTAGTTTACTTTTTCTATATCCCCTTTTAACAAATATTCCCAGCCACACCCCAGTGAAATAGGCTATCTTCTTAGTGAAAGACAGATAAAGGGATATATAGGGTGGACCAATAAAAGCGTTATTGAACTTCAATAACGCTTTTATTGGTCTACCCTGTATATTATATTATAAGTTATCCACTGTTTCTTCATGCAATACCGTACAATAAGTGCATGAGAACAAACAGGGGATAACGAATTAATCACTCAGTACACAAGTACGTTGATAGCAAAAATTTGTAAATGCCAGGAAAAATGCTTTGAAATGGTTAATTTTATATCTTTTGTAACATTGCAATCAACTTAAGATTTGTAGTTTCCCTGGCTTGATTGACAGCTATGCATGTCGATACTATCGGCATCGCATATTACAACGTGTTGCAGTTAGTTGCGCTATGTGCACTTTGCAATACAACAATATGTTCAAATAGTAATACAAGTTGGACTGGTAAAAGAGGTGTATGATACGACTTTTTCATATCACATGGGGGATTTCGCATCACATGGAACATGCAATACGGAAATATCTTTTTTAGCTATTAACCAATGAAATTGTATTTTTATCTACTGAGTGATAAAATAATAACTCCTCTAAAATGTTGAAATCATATGATCTTCCTAACATATCAGATACAAATATACCACAATTGTTTGTTTTCAAACAAACTTCCATGTTCCTTCCCCATATTTCGATGATATTTAATGGTGCACCCTTTTTAATACATTGTACTAAATGAAAAAAAATCAAGCAGATTTCACTGAAACCTCAATTTTAAATGCAAATTGTAAGAGTAACAAAAAACCAGTCCTAAAACTAACATTCATTAATTGTCTTGGGCTGATTCAAAACATGAAAAGATATAGGCCTATATTCATAAATCCTGATAAGGTTAGGGTTGATTCATACTCTCATACATTCGGTACCGAATGTATATTTGTGACGTCAAAATATATTCGGCATCGAATAAAAAGTATGAACCGGAGAAAGATATATCTATATCAATACCTGCTGAATAGTACTGTCAAGTGGGCTGTTTAATCCGTTTCAACTCGGCATGGTCATCCAGTTTTATTCGGTGTCGAATGATTTTGACGTCACAAGTATACATTCGGTATCGAATGTATGACAGTATGAATCAACCCTTACACAACATTCAAATCTAATCACAGTATCATTACTTCTATTGGATATATCCAGTCTGTTTTTAGCTCTGGTCCAGAGCGATGTATATTTTTATCACGACCAGCTAGCTAGCAATTGGTGTATCACAGTATAATAACTGGAATGGCCTAATGACCAGCTATTCCAGTTTATATTATTTCCTCCCGCTGTTTATGTGTGAAATACATCTGGTAACGCGCCGACCCAGACTCGTTGCTTAGACTCACGATTGTATCGGTCTCTGGGTTGATTTGGTCACTGGAATATATTAGACAGAGAAAGGGGCAATATGTGTGTTGGATAGTAGACATAGAGGGGGAATGGTCACTAGATTGATTTGATCAATTGAATATATTAGACAGAGAGAGGGGCAATAATGTGTCTTTATAAATATGTGGTTGGATAGTAGAAATAGAGGGGAAATAGTGAGTGGGGAAATGGTCGAGGGATCTGGCTAAGATCTAGTCTGTTTTATGACATCCAATTATTGGCTAATTATTACAAATTGGCAAGTAGGCAAAATCAAATTGCTTTGATCTACCATATCATACAGAAATTATCAGGCTCTGCTGTATTCAGGGGAAAGGGGATGCTCACACTGTTTGGCAAGTGTTTCTGCCTGGAATTTGGTTTCCAAAACACCTATATCCTGTTCAAAGGCTTGCAACTTGAAAATGAGCCTGCAGTTGGGCCATTCACATTGAATACACTAATAGGGTTAGAGTTGTCCAAAAGCACTTATTAGGGTCCACTAATTCCCTGGTCAAATAACCTAGCGGCAAGGTTAGTATCCCGGGGTTACTATGTGTTTACGGCATCATACCAGGTAGAATTCATCGGACACCGACCGATAAGTGCGGAGACCGAGCGGTGTCCATGATGAGACACCGGAAGCATGCCGCAAGAATTTAATTAATTTTCGAGATAAAACCTTCTGGCTTGTAATGTTGTCTTCAGTTATGGTCACCGACCGGGCATCGCAAGCATTCACCAGCGTCATACCGATGTCACACCAACGTTGCAGCTTCCTTCTGCTTATGTGACCATAGCATGAGTAAAAAAAACATCAAAGCCATATCCTGAACAGGTAAATGCATCTTCAAGGTATAAAGCAACTGAAGCCATCAGAATGAAGATCAGGACAACAATGACAATGAAAACTTATACAGTTTTATGGAAAAAGCTATTCCTTCCAAACTGGGAGTGCCACCAATTCCCAAATAGACCAGGTGCCAGGAGGCGGTAGCCTGGCTGGAAAGGTTACCAATTTTGACATGTATGGCAACAAACCTTATGGTCCCCCAAACCTGGAACTGTGAGTCTGGCAGGTTGAAAGTGGTGGGTGTGGTCAGTAGGGGCATAAGAAATGGACCTCTCAGCTAGGCTAGATTAGCTGGAAGGGTAACCACAAAAAACATTCTTAAATATGTCAGGAATAGTCCAAGATATACGGAATGGGTATTGCCAGACTGTTTCAGTGGTGGGGTGGGGTTGCCAGACTTGAATTCCTCCACCCCCACAGCCATGCTAGACTGGCTGG
>JXSR01S006195.1:71250-88183 GCA_000969725.1 Ophiothrix spiculata
CACAACCCACCACTTAAAATGTCTGGCAGTGGTCATTGTTGATACAAGGGACTATGCCCAACATTTTCCAGGTGGTTTCATTTGGTTACCTTTCCAGCCAGTCTAGCATGGCTGTGGGGGTGGAGGAATTCAAGTCTGGCGACCCCACCCCACCACTGAAACAGTCTGGCAATACCCATTCAGTATATCTTGGACTATTTCAGACATATTTAAGAATGTTTTTTGTGGTTACCCTTCCAGCCAATCTAGCCTAGCTGAGAGGTCCATTTCTTATGCCCCTACTGACCACACCCACCACTTTCAACCTGCCAGACTCACAGTTCCAGGTTTGGGGGACCATAAGGTTTATTGCCATACATGTCAAAATTGGTAACCTTTCCAGCCAGGCTACCACCTCCTGGCACCTGCTCTAAAAGAGCACAATTTCACTCTTGGAAAGTAATAATCTTATGATATTGTGATGCGATGTCTGTATATAACTTGTCAAACCTGTAATCAGCCTAATTACATTGACGCAACAGGGTGTTAATTAGTTGCTAGCTACTAATTGCAATTAGAGAGGGCTGTCAACACTGTGATGTAACATTGCCATAATTGATATATTTTTATGTTCAATCAAACTAATAAAAAATCTGATTGATTGCAGATTCCAAGAACTGAATTGCTTGCTTGCTCATATAAAGAGAGGTGTTGTTTTTTTTACAAAAACAGCAATCATTCAATCAATACATATTTGCTTTAAAAAGGCACAACAAATTTTGTCATAAATTGCCATCAAGTACATTATTTGACCATTTTTTGTGTAACAGCTACAGATTTGAAAACCTTGAAAATGTACGCTCACGTAAGAGACCATTGCAAATACTCTGTAGGCATGTGTTCACAAATTGCATCCACAAAGTATAGAAGCAAATTTTTATGCTGAACAAGATAAGATGGTGAAGACAAAATGATCACAAAGAAGTACCAAAACCTATCTTTTCTGGAAAGCCAAACTAAAGTGTGCATTCATGATATCTTTGAGCTTTTTATTTATTGGAATCTGTGAACAAAAGCTTCAATGTGTTTACACAAATTTCCATCTCAAACATACAATTTTACCCCCACCCACACATACGAGGGGGTATCAAAAAGTTTTAAACTTTACCCAGAAGTGATTGAGCTATATCAATGAAATTTTGTCAGAATAGTCACTCGTCTTTATGCACATTGTGGTGCAGAAATTGTCTCATAAGTAGTTTTACTTTCTTTACTAGTGGTGATTGATGTCATCTACCTACCCGCTTAAAACATAAGCTGCATGGAGGAAATTTAGATATGCGGCATAATTAAGTCAATGCATTTGAAGGGTTACAGGGCCCAGTAAATCTTATTAGCACCATCAAAGTTTAGTTGTTTGATACCATGGTACAAGCTAGTAAAGGGATGGGTTTCTTCTATCCATTGATACCAAAATTGTAAAAAATGGTCCATTAATGACATCACAGTGGCAAAATAAACATGGCCGATCTGAAAATCAGATTGATTTTCAAGGAAATATAAAACCAGATTTTTTTAATAGAAAGGGTCCCTACAATAATGGTCTGTAGACAGACAGTTAAGAGTGGGAGAAATGTGTTAATTTGCACATTGACTATGTAAAGATGTTTAAACTATCTCATAATAAAATTTTGTTCCTGGCCTTATTTCTTCTGGGTAAAGTTTAAAACTTTTTGATACCCCCTCGTACACACAAAAAAGAGCAAAATTTGCCTCTTTTTGCATTTTTTAAGGAAACCCATTACACAGCATCTGCGCGTTTATGATGCAAACATTTGCGGACACACTTTTAGACTTGTATGACATTACGCACAAATACTTGATACGCAACTTGAATGGGACAATTACGCAGTAACTTTAGTTTGTTCTTTTAGGTTCATGGAGTAGTTCTTTTAGGTTCATGGAGTAGACATTCATGGTTACTTAATGTACTGTGAAAAGTGTATAAGGACAAAAAAATTCAAAATTTTCATTGGTTTGCATGTGTTTAGGCTACACTAATTTAATTGTTTGTCTCAAAGCTCAACTAAATTTGAAAACCTAATGCGGAATGCGGTTTTTCTTTTCTTTTTTCTTTTTTTTTGTTTAAGTAAACATTTTTCCAACTATACCAGACGTTACACATGACATTTTTGCCATTCATTTTCCACCCATTGATATTTACTTGTTATAAAACAGTATGTTAATATTGTTTGTTATTCTATTACTTTGCGATCCACAGGACACAATTTATGATCTTCGATGGGGTTTTATTTGACAAAATTGAAAAATTAAAAAATATTTCGTAGAAAAATTCAAATTCCGACAATTTGGCGATATTAATGCGCATGTTTCAACTAACGTGCTCGTCAGCTTTGAGACAAACAATTAAATTAGTGTGGCCTTAGCTAAAACCAATATTTATATGTCAACATTGAGAGTGGTTGTTATATATATATAAAAACATTTTAACAGCAAGAGCAACATTTCCTTGTATCATTCTAAAATAAGTATTGTAGTCCCTGCTGCATGTGTGTGAGTTCCTGTTTTTATAATACCTGGACAGGTGGATAGTTTGAATAGTTTAGATGAATTTCATAAAAAGATAACGCTTCTTTTATACAGAGAGTCTGTTATCTTCCCCACATTGAAGGACACATGTACCAGGTGACTACTAAATTCCAGGGACCTGAGACTGGGGTCTGTTTCCCCAACACTTATGACAAAATACACATACAGATTTGAATGTCCAAAATAAAACAGGTCAAATATCAATCATAAGTTACAAAAATCCTAAGTTACTAAGTTTGGTAACTTATGATTGTAAAAAAAAGTATCCATTTGACAGCTGAATCAAAGGGCTCAATCCAGGACATGATTCCACCAACGCTAATACGAATCTTCAGAAATACATGCAAAGCTTTGTATGTGCAAATAAGTTCAAATAACAATGGCTAGTTACACAGCTTTGTTGCTAACGATTCAATTAGAATCGTAAGTACTTTAGCAGTCTCCGAAAATAGGATTACACATGATGGTAGTAATCGATTGGAAATGGTTAAAACTTTCAAATCACTTAAAACATACCTAGGCGATTTAACATCACTTCCGCCCAGTCAATCATCAGTGCTAGTGCCACATAATGTCTGAAGACGATAGATTGGGTCTTTCGAAAGATCTCCTTATATGTTTTTAGTGATGTTGAAGTTTTAACCACTGTCACTATTATAAGGTTTTGCAGTATGCATTTGTCCAATTCCATTGCTAACCTAGTTTCAGAGCCTGATCATGCATTGCTGTGTCACAATGAGTTAATGCAAAGGCAGGAATTTAAAAAGGGGAATCGGTACTCGCCGCCATTTTGATTCCACCGCTGTGTAAATCCTATGGGACGGCAGCCACCTTGGATTGTCGCTTGTGGAAGGTGAGTTATTGTACCTCACGTGCCACACTTCGAGAGTCTGTGCAACGTATTAGCCGGAAACTTGGCTTACTTTGCTCAGAGCAAGTCGCAATACTTGAAATAGTCGCGTTACTTGAAACGCATATGCGTCAAGAAATGCGTCAAGTGAAAATTTACACGATTTGCATGGATATCCGGCCAAATTCCGAATATATCAGGAGGTACAATAACTCTGTTCTATGAGCGACACAAGATGGCGGCGTATCCAGATGCCCCTATAAAATTTCCTTGGTTATTGCCCATCATCCTTATTCCTAAATTTCCCTTTTCTCACAGTCATGATCATTTTATGGTGTTATTGGAACAGCTCATACAAATGTAAACCACTAATTATTTAATTATTCCTTAAAAACTAAAGACATTTTGAAATTGGAGACAATTTTTCCATCTACCAGCTGCTGAGTGATATTACTTTCATTTTTTTTGAAAAGTGAAAGCACTAATGGCTTGAGAAATACTGATGTGGATCTACATTGAGGGACCATTTAAGATATGGTAACAATTGATTGTACAATGTTCGTATACGAATGGTTACAAATTAGTGTACGGCTTATTGACATCTTTAGAACCATTTTTAATGAACTTCTTAGGGACTATGGATGCAGTTTTGAAAACAATCGACGTTAAAACTTCATATAAATTGGTTAAATCATAGTCAGAATATTGTTTGAAGCCGTTCGTATGAAGTATTGTGACCATAGCTTAAATTGTCAATAAATGTGACTTACCTCTTAGCATCTGCTTGATATCTGAGGCAGCTCTGGTGGGTGTGAATTTATTCACTATATCCAATGCTGTCTGGCCATGAGAGTTTTTCCTATGCACATTAATTCCATTCTGTCGAGAATAAATAACATCATACAGGACATCAGCTTTGTTAGTCTTTTCACATGGTTTCTGACAAATGTCAAACACTGGAATCATCTCATAATCATTTGATGTGCTTTCTGTTAAGCTCTGAGAGTCAGATGGACGGACTGAGTGACCATCTGAAGTATAAGATGATATGGTCGCAATGGAACGCTTATCTGTTAACGGAGAATGATCTGACAGTGTGGTATTTAAAGAGCGTCTATCTGATAAAGGACTATGAATCGAGTTTGATTTGAGAGTATTTCTAAAATGCTGTGATTTTTTCACTGTGCAGTTCTTTGGGCAACCTTTACATTTAGTTATGACACAGTTCTTTGCAAACTGGTCACTTCTGATGATGGCCTTTGTGTGTGCATCTTTCTTATCACGTCTATCAGTCACTTCGATTTCAAAACCAATCACATACGAGCGCGCTCTCTTAACCTTATTTCTCGGTGGGAGAGGTGGAGGAGGTGGTGGTGGCGGTGTTCTGTCATTTTTATCTAGTACAGCAACATTATTGTGGTTATTTAAACCCTTGACTGCTTCAACTAAAGTTAATCTTGGCATTATTTTATAATCAGATGACTTTGTAGAGACAGTACTGTTTTTATTGGTCAATATTCCTTTAGGAGGACAAATACTAGTGCGACTTGGCCCTAATGCTAATCCCACAGTCATATTTTCCACTTCTTTGTTTGAGTCTGCAGGAGAAACATTTGCATCTATATGTGGTGTGAGGTCAAACTGTACTGACAGTGGTCTAGCTTTTCTGTTCCGTTCAGAATCTTTCCACGCTTTGGGCGGCACTGGAGGACAGTCATCTAACAGAGTTATCCTTTGAGGTAGGCGTAAGTGAGGGTCCACAGCTATTGACGGCGATTTGTGAAGCCGTCTGGAGGTATATGGAGATGGTGTTATTAATGATTGTGTACGCTGCAGTCTTGGTGAGTTACATGGTGATTTTGACACCATAGATAGCTGGCGGTGTTGCGCCATTGCTGGTGAGTGGCAGATTTGATGGGATTCCATTTCAGGCATTGTCTTTACGGTTCAAATGCACACAAATATATAAAACTTTGATCCACAATACTACATATCAAAATTGTTTCGATACAAACTCCTCATTCCATCTTCCAAATCAGTATTCTTAATTATTCAAATATATCTGAAAATCTAGTACTTAGACAATCAGTAATGCATAATCAACTTTATCATTATTCCAATAAAACAAGAGGTAAAACTTCCTAGCACATGTATAGAGTCTATGTTCATACTCTGAGTTTCACCAAATCAGTAGTCATAAGATGATAGATACTCGGGTTCTTTCACACTATGATGTTGTATAGAAAAACAGTGGTGTCACATATCACGTTTATTCCACATTTAAAAATCTGCTGTTAAATACCACTACAACTTGCTTGTCCACAAGGCTTTAAAACAAGTTGTAAATCTTCCAAGCACATATATAGAGAGAGTCTATGTTCATACTCTGAGTTTCATCAAATCAGTAGTCATCAGATGATAGATACTCATGTTCTGACACACTATGTTGTTGTATACACAATCAGTGGTGTCACATATCAAGTTTGTTTCATCATAGACCATTTGGTACCACACTCATTCCATCAAAAATCTGCTGTTAAACACAACCACAACTTGTTTGTCCACAAGGCTACAAAGCAACAGATCAACTTTCCTGAAGAGACAGACTTCCCAAAGCTCTGGCAAACCTCTCAAAGGGTAATCCAGCTTTGAAAGAATGTAAGTCTTATAATGAGTTGACCCACTTTATTGGGTTTAAGCTTTAATTTCCTTGGCAAAATTGTGACGATCATAAAGACACTTCCTCATTAACAATATTAAGATCCAGTAGCAGCCATCTGGTGTAGAAAAGTTATTTTCAAGGATGACACATTCCTGATGTGCTTTGATACATAAAAAGAATAGTCATCTTTCCACAATTTATTCAAATGTGAAATTGTCAATATCTTGTCTCCTGGTTATTCTATATATCTGCAGGTATTGTGTAGGTTCTTCAAGACAATAACATTAAGATGGCTGTAAACATTATCCAAAATCAGAGCAAGTTTATTGTACATTTGTTGTCACTAAGATAGAACTACTCAATACTTCCCCATATGACAAGTTGTCTTTATGGTCAAGAACCTTGCTTGTCTTTATTTCCATGAAAACTCAGGATAAACCTTGCTCCGTCCTCGGCATTGACCAGTCGCAAGCAGCTGCTATGAATAACAACAAAGATTTCAGTCTTGATTAAACAGTACCCAATCCAAAGCTCTAACAAGCGATTTGATTTCAAGGTTGTAAGTAAACTAATGGATAAAGTTTCGACAAGTCTAGCAAGTGAAGTATTATTGGGTAACCATGCTTCACACCAATTAAAACTTGATAAAACTTGCTACAACAAACATATGCGCTTGAATTACAATCCTGTGTTGATCCCGCAGGTAAACTTTCTATAATAACAGTAACGTTTCTAATCAGATTATCAATTAATGATCACTTCAATTTCACACCACTTAAAGTTGGTTGATAAGATCACATTGTAGAGGTAAACAAAGGTCTGAGCCACAGCAATTATATTAAGTGACTCTGGAATCGCAGGTGATCAGCTCAACTTTACACCAATTACAAAGCTGCTAAATCACATGACTCTGGCACAGACAACCATACCTGTTAGCCATGTTTAACTTATCTGGCACATGATCCGTCAGTCAAGTAATCAACCTGTAAATTTAACACTAATTAAAAAAGGTTATGATATCATCATTTTGTAGCCAGGTAGTGCAATATAACATTCCCCAGACACATAAATCATGTGATTATTCAAAAACAGACAGATAATCAAAGTATGTCATTCCAAATTAAGATAGAGATACGACACATATCCATCCCATAACAATCAGCCTAACCAATGCAGTCAAATGGAGGGTTGACGTCAGATATTATCTTTCTGCTGAAGGCGACGAATCATACTGTAGAAACATATGTATCCCAACCTGAGTTCATCAGTGATAAATACATCATTGTCATATGTAGGTTCTAAGTCAAGAAATGATCTGCTTTATAAAACATAAGCATCTTAAGATTCACTCTTTTCAAACAGCATTTATGCCATTGGACAAGATACTCCATTCGCTTGTCCATAAGATTCATCCATACACGATTCACAGTTCAATCAGACACACCATCATTAGACAAGATATTCGATTCGCTTGTCCATACAAGATTCATCCATACACGGTTCACAGTTCAATCAGACACCATGCCTCTTCCTTCACTTCAGCTCAAGTCCAGCATTCATCTCCATCAACGTCTTCAGCATATTTGCAGCTGACAACTGATGAGTGAGACATTTCATGGTCCAAAGTGACCACCGGCATCAAAATCCAACTATGTAAAATGGCAACCAATATTCCTGACAATCTACAGAAGCAACACACATTTTGAGTCAACCCATGTAGGTTATCAATGTCTATACCGTGCACATCAATTGACAAGTGATGCCTAGGTCTGCTGATGGGTGATCTATACTGGCACCCAATGGCCAATTGAGCATTAAGTTGACAGCAAATGATGTCTGAAATTGTTGATATCTCAACCAAATGCACTTGATTTCTGTTTTCAGTGACAGTTCACGATAGCAATTTAATGTCAAAGCATTGAAAAACTATCCACAACAGCAGTAAATATATACATCAAGTAAATCAGGCTTTCATTTGAGATGAAAGTCAGGTCTAAAAACTCATTCATTTAACATTAAGTAAATCAGTGTTTTGGGGTGAAAAATCAGATTCCGAATCTAGTGCCGATTCACATTTCCAATCAATGTCTGAACCAAGGATGTCAACTGACAATCAGCGTTTGAATCGAGCACTCAAGTGTCTACTTTGACAGGAAAACCAGTAGTCTATTGGTAATTACTTAAGATAGTCTTGCTGATCTTAATTTCTAAGAAGATCTTAAAGATTCTTTGCACTGGTTTGTGTATTCAGTGTTGCCAAGTCATTTGACAAATCTACAGGCCTATGTGCAAATGCCTGGCAGCGATTAAATGACTGATGCGCTACGACCAACGTCCATAAATATTTAAAGTAGGGAATGCCAAAGGCTGAGGCAGGAGTAGCTTGAGCCCATAATCAAAAGAATCAAGGGGTGATGGCACTTTTCAAAGTGCTTGTACTTGGGCAAGAAACTTTATTTAGACATGTTCCATAACTCAGATATCTCAAATGTTAAAGTTATTAATTAGAGAACCTGATAGGTTAAAATAGGATGATTTTATATTATTTAGTACAATCTTTAGAAGACATGTACTCTCTCTGTATCTCCCTAAAATACTCCCAGACCAATATTTTAAAATTCACCCAAATATGCTGCCAAAGCAGGCAACTCTGTGTCCAGGTAGTGGAATGTTTACACATTGATGACACACACTACAATGGCAATTGGTTAAGACTGGATCAATGTGATTGCTGTCCACGTAGGATGTTGTTAATTAGCACCTTCGTTAGGGGGAAACTAATTCTAACCAACGATTAATTCAAACTTGGTAAAGAATTCCAGAGTAACCTGTCTTAATCAGTACTGGTCTTAATACTAAGTTAAAATCATATTTATATATTATTGCGAAGAAAATTGTAGGCCTATATCTCATCATAGATCTCTAAAACCAATTGAAAAATATATCTGATCTGTGGAAAACTAAATTATTTAAAATAGCTTCAACAATGTCACATCTAAGTGGTGATTTCCTCATAAGGCTGGTGTATGTCCTTTCCCCGGGGTCCTTTCCGTCCTTTCCCTTTAATCAGTGACCTTTTAATGCCATTCCTGGTGGTCTAGGAGGACAAGAGTAATTCAGGTTGCTTTCCGGGAATCCTGAGACACTGGAGAGTTTCAGAACTAGAAATAAACACCCAGAAAATATACAGACACTGAACAGTTTTAGAACTAGATAAGTACAAACAATATATTGATACTGACTGCGCAACTCATTTACAAACGTTACACATCAGCTAATAAATGGGCTACAGAATTTGACAGTATCAGATATTGATTAAGCCATGCAATCACCTGTGAAGTGAACTTGGTAGCAGGAAAGGAGACTGTCATTATCACCATGACTTTGACCCACTTTATGAGATCATTTTGACTTCTTAAAGAATAACGAGCATCTTATAGAATGATCTGATTAGGCACGTGCTAAGTTGCATTACAATCAAAGGGCAATTACAACATCTACTTCACAGATTAGTGAAAATCCAGTGGCTTTGCTGTTAATTTTAGCGTAAGACTAAGGTGCGTCTTTTAATTTTGCAACTTGAAAGAGTCCATTGTAAGATAAAGCAGCTTAGAGTTAACACCCAAAAAAAGGGGATGCTCTTAATTTGTCCATTATATCTGCACTATCTGATGTTACGTATGCTTCAAGAAATAAAACTCTATTTCTGAATAATAAAATTTCACTTCTTATTAAAGTTAACTGATGCAAAAATGAATCAATCTGAAAAGTGGTTGGACCAAACTCATTCCAGTAATGGCCAAAGTCCCAAATTTTATGAATGATGAAGTTTAATTGATTGATTGGTTAATTTTGCCAATTAATAGATTATCGTTAAGAACAAATAAAGGTATGCTTGCTTCATACATTTCATGTCATGACTATGTGAATGCTACTAATATCAATTCACTTGATATCCAGGTCAGTTTTATACTGTAGCAATATCAATTTCTTATTTACGATGTCTATGTATAAAACTAATGCTCTCAGAGATTCTGCAATTTGCAATTGCAATTCACTGGTTTTGTCAAGCAAAAGTAATTTATGAAAAGTTTGATGAAATTCTACAAACCAAATCAATTTTTCAACCACAATCATATCGTATGATTGGTATGATGTAGCAAGTCCAATTTATATATTTATATATGCAACAAGTAACAGAAACAGATGGTACGTTTTTTTTTGGTCTGAATTCACACCGATGTATGTTGCAGGACATCATCAGCCCAGGTATTTCGGGTTCGATTCCCGGCCCCGGTGCTGAAAGTGCATGTAGTTTACAGTCCATACTCCCTTCTGTAGGTTTTTCTGCCAGTCTTCCTCCTGCATATATCTAAACCTGTCACTTGATTCGCCCACATGAGTCTGCCCCACCCAGGTTACAGGAAGCTGCTCAAAAGGGAGAGTCTGCGATCATCCAGAACGCGAACGCGAACGTAAACGTGAGTTCTATTGAAATTCAGCCAACCATTACCTGCGTGAACAGTACAGCACACCGTGTATTGCAGAATTTCACGTACACTTTTACGTGAATACTAATCACTTAATCGATGTCCCCTATTGTTTTAAATAAAAGCTATATCAAAATCAGATGAACACATGCAAGAATAATGTACAGACATACATATCCAGCACTTATCGAAGTTTTATTGCGTTTGGTTGTAAAGATTACGGGTTGCAAACTTCGCACTTACACACCCGTAAGTAGGGATTTTCTGATTTTGCATTGACTTCTATGTCAAAGTTTTAAGTTCTACACATCTGCTTGCGAAAGCCAATACCCTGAACGTGAACGATCAATAATACGTGAATAGCAGCAACACATGTTGAAATAACCGTTTGAAGTGAGTCTTTTTACGTGGCACTTCGTTCAATACTTACGCGAGTTCTATTGAAAATTAGCCAACCATTCATAATATCATAAGCTTGCATATCATTTCTTTAGCTTAAGAATTTACGCCCTCGATCAGATATATCTATGGATCATGACCATTATGAGACAATTATGAGAGGGGGCGACATCATGAAACATTCACAATAGGCAATCGTTGCATCAATCGAAAACTCTTTCTGAGAGGGCGACATAATGAAATATACATAGGCAATCTATGGTATTGCGCGTAGGCGTGAACCGTTACGTAAACGTGAGTTAAAAATGCTCACGTTTTTGTACCCCGTCCTGTGTAACGTGGTAATCGCAATCTCTCTAAGATAAATATTACAACCTGACATTGATAGTAATTATTTTAATACAAAGCTTCACTACTTCAGACTTGCCACCCAGAGTGGCTTCTTGGATAGGTACCACTGGCAGTTTAGTACGGCTGACTTGTAATACCACTGGCAGTTTATCTATTGATACGTACCATAATAAGGAGCCTGACAACTTCAGACTTGCCACCTAGAGCAGCTTCATGTAATGAGGTACCATTGGAAGTTTCCCTGTTGATGTCCATGCCCACATTGAGGAGAATTCTGCAATGAGGGGGAAAATGACAAAGACAAAATGTTGAAAATAAGCTCACTACATCAAACAACAGAAGCATATACTCCTCAAATTAATTTAAAAAATAAAATTAATGATTCAGTGTACTTATCCAAAGTAAAATACACTTAAATCCCAACTCCCACCTTGCACTTCTTCTTTCTTTTTAGCACTAATGAAAATAGTCCTGATATGAAGAGGATTTAACCCAGGGTCAATAAAGAACCAGGGGAATAACCACTTTAATTCTAGCCAAAGTATCTGATGATACAACATTTAACAGATATTTTAATAAAAATATGATACAAAATACGTGACTGTCCATTCCAAAACAGCCGTTAATGCAGCCTCTTGTAATTTTCTCTTTTTAAAATATTTGCAAAGATCAAGTTAAAAGGATTAAAATGACACCACAATGATCTTCACTCAATTTCCAGAAGTCAAGTTATGGTCCGTCATAGGTTGTCAGGAAGTAAAATGTATATCTGGGATAAACACTTTCAAAAATCAGTAAGCCATGTCGTTTTTTAGACAGACGACATGAATCTTCACCATTGTTAAAAAGTCTCCACTGGCTTCCAGTAAAACAAAGAATTAATTACAAACTGTTGTTGTATGTCTACAAAGCACTAAATGGTCTTGCACCTATGTATATATTAAATTGTTTAAAACTGTACGTTTCTAAAAAACTTAAGATCATGTAGCGACTCTCTCCGTCTGGACTATCAAATAACCAGAAATAGTGCAGGAGACAGAACTTTTACCGTTTATGCTTCCAAACTATGGAATAATCTTCCCAAGACAATAAGAAACTCCAATTCTGTAAATGCTTTCAAAAAAGCACTTAAAACACATTTATTTCCAAATTATTATTTTTTTTTTTTATGTTTATGTTAATATTGCATTGTTAATTGTTTTGTACTTTTTATTTTAACTTTGTAAGCACCCTGAGCCTTTTGGGAATGGCGCACTAAAACCTTGTTGTATGTATGTATATGTATGTAAGCCCTATATATAATTTTTTTTCTTACATCGAGAGAAAAAAAAGAAAAAATAGTGACCTAAAAATGTAATAAAAAAAAAGATTTCCGCGTGCGCATAGTCTTTTTGACTAAAAAAAACCAAAAACGCGTAGCACTTAGGGTTTTTGGCCTAAGGAACCTGAGACAGAGTTCTTTTTTTTTTTGCCTAATACAAAATAAGAAAACATTGTATCATGTATATAATACTAGGAAAAGGGGGAGGTTAGTAATTTGTTATTTTGGTTTACTCGTTGAGATATTTTATACTCTTACTCTAGCAACTTCCATTTCCTGCACAAATATTCTTGTTCAGGACTGGTGAGAAGCATCAACAACATTTGAGTCATATGAGGACAAGATGCGCTTTGAGGTGAAACTTTCACATACTCTATCTTTAAGATGGGTACGGTGTATGTTGGTTTGTTAGAACATTTCCCAGTGTGTCATAATCTTAAATTTTACATTTTATGAGAAAACTAATGAGCTGACCACTATGTTTTACAACTCAATAGTAATTAGCATGATGTTTCATTGCAAAACATGTACAATTTCATATTAACTTGTCTTTTAGGATCAATGCTGGTAAACTCACTTATGTGTACTTTCAAACAAAATAGGTCACTTTAGAGACATTGGCTTACGGTATAAATTTCTTCTGAGAACACATCACTTTGTCTTATCATACCACTAAGAGAATTTATGACCATATTTGGAAAAGCCGCTGCCGGAATATATTTCGTATCCTACCCTGAGCACGTTAGACGTAGTCCATCCAGATGGACCTCGCAAGTGAACGCTTGTGAGGTCCATCTAGATGGACTAGTCAGACGCACTTATATCATGTCACTGCGTTGCATTTTAAATTTGTAGGGATGCGTATTACTATGTAGAGTAAAACGTTCACCAAAAGTGGTTCGTTTTTGTTAATTTTTGTGAATTAAAGCTAAAAAAGTTGAAAAAGCAAATAAATAAATAGTTTGATGATTAAGATTGACTTAGTGGTATGATAAATTTGTTATTTGCTTCAGCGGAGTTATGTTATGGGAAATACTCGTGCGCTCAGTGTTATATCCAGGCTCAGCTGCGTTTCGCCTGGATATGACACTTCTCGCACGAGTATTTCCCATAACATTCCTCCGCATCACCCAATAACTAATATTGGAGAGACATTTTCTTATCCAGTTTAGCAATTGAGACCAATATATGCATGCAATGCAATAAATACTTGTTGAGAGGCATTTACTCTTACTATGAGAGTGAGCAAATCTTTATAGTGAATGTCGCTCTGGAGAGAATATGTTTGGACGTATGATCTTACAAAGAAATGGAAGGGAAAAACCAACTTGTACATTATATATCCCAAATTTGGAAATTTATTTCCTTGTGCTTTACAAGTTACCTGCAAGTTACCATAATGCCTAACTTGTTTTTCTTTTGGCTTTTAATATTACCACAAAGACCTATTACCTTGTAGGTCTTAATTTTGTAGTTTACTGGTTCACAAACCTAGAATGATCACAAGATATGTAAGTAATGTAGCATTTATAGCAATGATAGGAAGGACATTGTAGAGGAAATATACTATTCCGCTTTTGATATTGTTGAGAAAGGCGACCATGGACTAGATAGTAATGAGTTCACATGAATAACCAAAGATCATAAGTTAAACTGAATACATGGATTTAGGGTTTGCAACAGGAAGTCAATCTGTACCGAAATTTTAGCCCAAACACAGTTTTGCCTGTAAAACTAATTAGCCGTGACATTAGCTCTACATGACAGCGGGTAATTTGAATTGTTGTTTGGAATGGATGGAGTGCGCATCCATTTCACGCCTATTTGGGTACATCGTTATGCTTTATCAGTGCATTGTGGGATTAAATTTCGGGCTCTATTGATTTCCGGTTTGGAAACCCAAAATCTGCGTATTGGAACAAACTAAACTATATATATCATAAAATTTCTCAAGAAAATAATTGTGCTCAAAATTCATCCTGCATCACAAATGTGACCCGTCATATCGAAAGGTACCTTAAGGTTGGCAAAATCAAAATTGATTTTTTGGTCTCATCTGAAAGCTGAGATTTTAAGCTTTAAAATGACACCTTGATTTTGGTTATTGAATGTTCGGTTGCGAAGTTACACCCAAATTGGTAAAAGGCATCGGGCTGATTCGGAAAACTATAGTTCTGAGAAAATCGAGTTTAAAGTTTTTGTACTTTGTAAATCTTGAATGGAGAGAGGATTTTTAGCTTGGTTTTTAATACATTTTTCTTATTTTTTGGATGTTGGAACCTGATTAATATGATAGAATACATAACCTTTCTGATGAAATTAGAAGTTTGACCTTAGACGTGATTTTTGACTATGCTTAGCTGCAATGGCCCTTATCTCGTAATGTACTATGCCGGTATTAAGGTACCTTTCGATATGACGATCCACAAATATTCTATACGATAGTGGAGTCTGCACCGGGCCTAAGTGTCTTATCCAGGGCAAGTGCAACTGATTCTGGATAGGACAATAAGCAGGTGAGAATTTCTCATACCATATAGAGGTTGAACTCGATAACAAATTTATCATACCACTAACATGGCAAAGTCAATTTCAATTATAAATCAAACTATTCATTTATTTATTTTCCTGCTATTCACTTCATTATTTATTTTATGCAACTTCGACAAAAGCAAATGTTTTTGGTTAACGATTCACCCATCATAAGGCCAAAAAAAAGATATATTGTTTGTTTGTCCATAACGGCCTCTGAAAAGGTAGGGTCGGTAGGTCGGCTTTTTTTTCATGTCAATTCATATCATATTTTTACGATTTGAAGAGTTTCTCTGTGAATTTTTATATCTTTTTGCATAAAAAATCCTCAAATAAGAGTTGGAAAATAAAAAAAAAATTATAAAGCACACGGTCTGGCCAAATTTTGACGAGGACAAACAAACAATTTTTTGGGGGGTTTAATAGGACGCATCCCTATACATGTAAAATACATCTCTATGTGCTCAGGGATCTTACACAAAATATATCCGGTCACCATTTGTTCCAAATATGGTCATAAATTCTCTTAGTGTTATGATAAGGCCTAAAAAAAAATTGTTTGATTGGCGTAACCCGACCTACCCTAATTTTACCACCGACCCTAGATATTTTTATTTTTTTAAGCATGGTAAAAAACCTCCAAATCCCAAATTTGATGGGAATCGATTCATGGGAGCCCAAGATATGGCTTGCAGGGCATTCAAAATGACAAATAAAAGATGTGTTACAGAAAAAGTGAAGATATTTTGTATATGTGCTATATATTTTGTGTTCTTGCATGTGAAACATAGACTTAGAAAATAAAAAAAAAATAATAAAAAAAAAAAAAAAAAATCCGACCTACCTACCCTATTTTTTTTTTCTATGTTACGCCAATCAAACAATTAATTTTTTTGGGCCTAATTGATTGTATCGATCACATAAAGAAAATTTACATAGGGAATACAAGTTTTGTCAAAATGGGTTTTCCAATTCCATAAGTTGTAATGATTTTGGTAAAAATACCAAGGCACCAACTTTGAAGAAATCTGACTTAAGTTTTGCACCTTTCACACAAAAATACTATTCTACAAAAAATATTCTACAAGATGACAATATGTCGCAATTTAAATCACTTCCAGAATATCCTAATAATTAAAACCTCATGTGAACATACCAATAAACAGCTTCCTCTTGTTTAGTTTTGAAATAACACACATCAATTTGCTGCCAAAATAAAACCTCACCCATGTTATTTACTTCAATGGAAATATCGATCAGCTTACGAAACCTTATCATGTTTTAGTGACAAACTGCTCTTATATATGTAAAATACAATATTACGATAAAAAAAGTTTTATTTTTTTGCTTAAATATTTGATGCTGACACTGTATCTACAATTCAAAATAAAAAATCTCAACTGAAAAGCTTCTTTATGTAGACTGTGTACAAACATAGGAAAGAATCTGTCATTCAAAATAGAGAGCTGAAGAGTTCCTAATATAAAATTTCTTTGTATCAAGTATGCCCCATGAAATACTGCCCTCGCTTTACTGCTGACATTGGAGCATTTACAGCATTTTTATGGGGAGGGGGAAGGTCTTAAAAAGGGGAAGTATTGACAGTAACGATGGGATTTTACAGCTGATAATCCCAGGTACCGTATGTAATCTGCATAAAGACATAAGAATTTGATGAGATACTATAATTCAGTGATGTCTATCTTATAGTATTGTCAGTCCCTGGGCCATCCCCCTCA
>JXSR01S006196.1:5164-15210 GCA_000969725.1 Ophiothrix spiculata
TTCTAGGATTTCATCGACTTTACTCTGTCTAAAACGCAACGCAAAACGCCGACAGTAATCCACAAGCACTACAAGATCAACCGTATCCGTCAGTTCTACATGCGCAAAGTGAAATTCACGCAGCAGAATTGCCATGACAGACTCAGTCAAATCATCAATGATTTCCCCAAGTTGGAGGTAGGTTGTATATTTTATGCACAAATGAAATTCACACAGCTTCTTCGATTGACAAACTTGTAAGTTTCATTATTTTTGTTGGGTGATGATTTACTAAGTTTCTTTTCTCAAAAGATACAATATTCTTTTTCTGTCGTGTATAAGTTAGATTAATAAATTTGCATTCCATTACGCTCGTAAAATGAGACAAAATCAATGCACTTGCGGTAAATTTTGATTACTGTCCAATGCACTTGGCCCCTAGAGGCTTTCGTGAATTGGACACATCAGAATTGACCATGCGTGCAATGATTTTTTCTCATTTCACTTGGGACATGAAATGTGCATTTACTAAGCTATAAATAAAAGTCCCTACAAACCAGTACATTTTTCTTGTTTTTTGTAGGACATTCATCCATTTTATGCAGATTTAATGAATGTGTTGTACGACAAGGATCATTACAAGTTGGCTTTGGGACAAATTAACACGGCACGCCATTTGATTGACAAGTAAGTGTACAGGGATGCTAGAGGGTGCTTTGGACAAATTAACACGGCATGCCATTTGATTGACAAGTAAGTGTACAGGGATGCTAGAGGGCGCTTTGGGACAAATTAACACGGCACGCCATTTGATTGACAAGTAAGTGTACAGGGATGCTAGAGGGTGCTTTGGACAAATTAACACGGCATGCCATTTGATTGACAAGTAAGTGTACAGGGATGCTAGAGGGCGCTTTGGGACAAATTAACACGGCACGCCATTTGATTGACAAGTAAGTGTACAGGGATGCTAGAGAGTTCGCTTTGGACAAATTAATACGGCACGCCATTTGATTGACGAGTAAGTGTACAGGGATGCTAGAGGGCGCTTTGGGACAAATTAACATGGCACGGCATTTGATTGACAAGTAAGTGTACAAGGATGCTAGAGGGCAAGGCTACTTCATGCACATATGGGGGAGATGTAACATAAAAACTCATTCTTCGTAGTTTAATGTAATTTTATTAAAGAAGTTTAATACCTACTGCAACAAATTTGGTATGGTTATCTGGGCAATTTAATCCAAGACAATTGAACAAATATTATGAGATCTATGGCTCAAAATGTGAGCCAAGTCAACGGGGGAGGCAGTGGAGGAAAAGCCCATTGACTTGTACACAAAATTGTGAAAAATTACCAATCTTTCGAAAGTCGTCATGCCAAAAGTAGAAATCCTACAAGAATCATTTTTCACACACGTTTTAATGAAAGACAAATATAATTATCCATGCCCAAAAAGTAATGGTTGGTGATGTATTAATTATAGTTTGGTGAGGATAAACTTTGTCATTTTCAGGGTATTTCCACTTCTAGTTCAACAATGTTCAAAGGTCAAAATTTTCATGACAAGTTTCGTACGTTGTGAAAACGTGGATGAATAACAGTAATGACTTGTTGTAAATGCATAATACCGTAATTGCACTGATTAACAGTAACAATAAACCAAAGTCTATCGGATCAGGTTAATTATTGAGAGATAAATATGCATGTTTGAATACCCTGTATACCAAAAATGCAGCATAATGGCCATGTAGTAAGCAGACATTTGAATGTAACTTGTCTCAAGCATTGTCAACTATAATTGCTAAGACGTATAAAGAACTCACCAAATAGCTCATGGAGGCATACAATCCTTTTGAAATGTATATGATTTTAACCACCCTGTACTCTATTTCACCGTATGGATATTAAGTGAAAAGTTCTATTTTCTTATTGAGAGCCCTGTGTTTTATCAATATAAATCCATACCTGTAAAATTGTTTTATGTTGATGGCTGTGTAGAATAAAAGAGAGTAACATTAACACATTTTTTTAGTTACACCCTGTATAATTGTCACACACCCTGTACAATGTCAGTATCATTGTATAGTTGGTATCCTTGTAGTATGAGCTTTTAAAAGATGTGTAGAAATGGCCATTTTTAATCCTGTGTTGAGAAATATTCAGATTGGTGATGTTTTTCTCATTTAGTGGTATGTTACACTTTTTCTGACCAATTCATGACTTATGATCCGATATCGCAGCAAACAACTCAAGCGTGCCACCTTGGGTCATATGTGCACCATCATGAAGCAATGTATGATGGCATACTCTTTATATATTCTCTTTTTTTCTCTTATAGTGTTGCAAGAGATTATGTTAGATTACTCAAATATGGTGACTCGTTATATCGCTGCAAACAACTAAAGCGCGCCGCCTTGGGTCGTATGTGCACCATCATGAAGAGACAGAACCAAAGCTTACAATATTTGGAGCAAGTCCGCCAGCATTTATCTCGTCTACCTACCATAGATCCCAATACCAGGACACTTCTATTGTGTGGTTTTCCTAATGTGGGCAAGTCAAGTTTTATGAACAAGGTATGTCATTATTTGATCACTAAGGCCATCTACCATAGATCCTAACACAAGGACCCATCTATCGTTTGAATTTCCTATTGTGGGCAAGGGATCACTTTGAAACTTACCCAGCGGCTGACCACCCGGAACTTACGGTTCTTGGCGGTTGCAATTGTTTAGAACAATTTAGAAACCAGCCAGAAGAGGTGGTTGGTTCTGGGTAGTCAATTGCCAATTTGAGTTTTAAAATCATGTTTAATTAACAAAATATTACTTGCATACTCTGTGGGGATGCAGGAAACAAGACAGTCTGAAACTGGCCTTCATGGTATTTGATTTTGATTGAAGGTGAAGGTGTGAAAGTAGAGCAGTACTCCTTCACAACGGAATCTCTTTTTTTTTTTGGTCACCTGCTACCTGAGATGGCTGGTGTAAGATGCACAAACCTGAGTTATGTGCATTCAGAATCCAGCAATTTCATCACTGCATCATCATTCGACGTCTTCCAACGATATGCAGTCTGTAGATTTGATTGAGCATTATAAATAGCACTTGTAAAGACTGTGTAATAATAAACATCATGTGATAATGAAATCCCTGGATTCTGAACGCACCATACAATGTAAATCTTCGATATTCAGGTACCAGATGTTGGAAAAACTCTGGCACACAGTACATTCCTTCACAACTAAATGCCTTGATCAAATGGATCACTTCAGATAACAGATCACCCTCCCTCTTGTTAGATGCAATTGCAAGATCATGGCAGGGGTAGAAATTCTTTCAAGGCTGCGAGAATCTTATTGGATTCTCGTAAATCTACCAAGGAAGAATCTTTGCAAGAATCTTCTGATTCTTTTACATTCATACACAGTGTATTCTGCTCACTTTACGAGAATCTATTTGGATTATCGCAAAATCTTTTAAGGGGAATCTCTGCGAGAATGGATTCTCGCCGAATTTTTAGCCCTGCATAGCATAAATTTGATCTATTCTATAGAGTATTTTGTGCTGTCATCGATACACTTTTGAATGTCGCTATATAGCTAGCAAATGCACAACATATTATGCAATATCGACAATATGCAGTGATTATATGTGATAACTCACCTCAAAAAGGGGGACTTTGCAACAGAATACTTTTCAAGAAACTGGTGAAAATAGGCAGCAAAAAATAAAGAAAATAATAAGAATTTTCAGCAGAATGCCTTGATCAATTTCAACAAGTAAGGTGTCATTTTAAAGCTTAGAAAATGCTATAACAAATGAAATGATAAAATCAAAATAGATATCATCTGCAAAGTCCCCCGTTTCGGGCTGAGCTATCACATATATTGACTCTTGTGACTCCAGCTAAATTCACTTTTAATACTTAGTTGGAATGAAAATCACCGTTTACTATTCTCCCCCACTATCATCTCTACTTATTCTTCCGTCTATCCTTATTTTGTATATTTATAACTTTTGAAGAAATATTAAAGCCTGTAATTGCAACTATATATGCGCCATTATAAAAAGCTAGTCATTTACACATTCATCGCTTGACATGCAGATACACTGCACATGGTACGTACATCATTCGCAAGTAGTACTGTAGAGGAGACGCAACATCTTTGACTATAGATGGCACCGTAACTGTTTCTAAGACGGGGGGAGGGTCATTTAGACATCTTTTATTTTTTTAAATTTTATTCCTTATGTCGTTGGTGTGTCGATACTCTAATTGAGACTAACGACATGTCATAAGTCTGGGAAACTTAAGACAGTTGATGCTTTTGACAATCAATAACAGCACTAATCTTATTTATGACCCATTTCCACTTTTGACCATAGGTGACGAGAGCAGATGTTGAAGTAGAGCCATACTCCTTCACAACCAAATCCTTGTACGTAGGTCACATGGACTATCGCTACCTCCGATGGCAAGTCGTAGACACACCAGGGATTCTAGATCACCCGTTAGAAGACAGGAATACCATAGAAATGCAGGCTATCACGGCGCTGGCGCATCTCAGAGCCGCTGTCCTGTATATTATGGATTTATCTGGGCAGTGCGGGCATTCTATACAAGAACAGGTACAGTACCCCACACTTTAGAAGGGATGGGATGTAGGCTATCACAGCGCTGGCGCATCTCAGATTCGCTGTGCTGTATATTATGGATTTATCTGGGCAGTGTGGGCATTCTATACAAGAACAGGTACAGTACCCCACACTTTAGAAATGATGGGATGCAGGCTATCACGGCGCTGGCGCATCTCAGAGTCGCTGTGCTGTATATTATGGATTTATCTGGGCAGTGTGGGCATTCTATACAAGAACAGGTACAGTACCCCACACTTTAGAAGGGATGGGATGTAGGCTATCACGGCACTGGCGCATCTCAGAGCCGCTGTGCTGTATATTATGGATTTATCTGGGCAGTTTGGGCATTCTATACAAGAACAGGTACAGTACCCCACACTTTAGAAGGGATGGGATGTAGGCTATCACGGCCCTGGCGCATCTCAGAGCCGCTGTGCTGTATACTATGGATTTATCTGGGCAGTGTGGGCATTCTATACAAGAACAGGTACAGTACCCCACACTTTAGAAATGATGGGATGCAGGCTATCACGGCACTGGCGCATCTCATAGCCGCTGTGCTGTATATTATGGATTATCTGGGCAGTGTGGGCATTCTATACAAGAACAGGTACAGTATCCCACACTTTAGAAATGATTGGATGCAGGCTATCACGGCGCTGGCGCATCTCAGAGTCGCTGTGCTGTATACTATGGATTTATCTGGGCAGTGTGGGCATTCTATACAAGAACATGTTCTGAAGTATTGAGAATGCACTACCTGTGTATCCCATGCTTTTAAAAAATGGGTGGGGGGGGGAGACGGTTAAGGATAATAAAAATATAGTCAATATATGGCATTATCGTACTTTTTAGAGTGGGTAGGGCCTAAAATTATCATTGACTTTGCCCATTTTTAGTATCTGTTTAACCTATTCAATGATTTTACATAACACCTTTTTCGGCACAATCAACATATTGCACCACTTTTTTTCCTTCCAACTTCAACAACTCAGCATCTTAAAACTCACTTAGGCCAAAAAAAAAAGAACTCTGTCTCAGCTTCCCGCGCGCATAGGGTTAAAGATTTTACCGCATTTCTTTTTTTTTAGGTTTTCAGGAGATTTTTTGCTTTTTTATTTTTTTCTTACATCGAATGATAAAAATAAAGGAAAAAAGCGGCCGAAAAAAAATTAGTGACCTAAAAACGTAATAAAAAAAAAAGATTTCCGCGTCAGCGTAGCCTTTTTTGACTAAAAAAAAAAAAAAAAAACCTGTGTAGCACTTAATGTTTTTTTTTTTTTTCCCTTACTGGACTAATTTAAGTTGATAATTGTTTTATTTCAGGTTGATTTATTCAACTCCATCAGACCATTGTTTGCTAACAAGCCATTAATAGTCGCTTGTAACAAGATAGACATCACATCAATAGAGGAACTAGCGCAACCAGAACAGGTTAGTCTATCTATAAATCTTGAAGTATGCAACAAGCAGCCGATTAACACATATATAAACCAATATAACCATACTGGGAAGTAAATTAGTCCGTATTTTCCAAATCGTAGATGTAACAACATAATTAATCTTGCTGAATATTCAAATTATTGTATTTTCAAGGTTTGTCCATGTTGTAGGAACAAAATTAGCAAAAAATAAAATCGAAGTCATAAATGATTCAAGTATAAAAGTATTAATATGCAGTGATTTGTTCTTGATCAATCCTAATCAATCTTCACTAGTCTTTTACACAACACAAAACCACCAGTTCACAATGTTGTAGAATACAAGGAATATGCTATGGATCTCGTAGCAGAGACTTGATTGCTTGTTGCATACTTCAAGGTTCATAAGTATACCAGAAATTAAGAGCTTTATGATTTATAGTGCAATGTAACTCATAGTTTTCTCTGACCCTAACCCAAGAAGCCTGTAACAAGATAGACATCACTTTGATAGAGGAATAAGGCTTGACGTCCAAAGACATTCGCCCGGTCGAGTGACATTCGTTCTTGATATTCGCTCTGACTTATTTGCTAAAACGGAGAGCGAATGTCGCTCTCATTGCGCGAACATCGTTTCAATTGATGAAAGCGAATGTCACTCGCGCTTGTTGCAGTGCTATGATTATTGAATAAATAAACCCAAGAATATCGGGAGCGATCTTCGCTCCAATTTAATCTTAAGTGTAGCGAGTGTTGTGAAATTTGTTAAGCGCATGTCGCTTCCCATTGGAGTGAAGTTTTCTTGGTAGGGTTAGCAAATGTCACTCGGGCAAGCGAATGTCTTTGGACGCCAAGCCTAAGGACAACCAGAACAGTTAGGTCTGCTAGAAAGACGAATGGGTGATTTGTGGTGCACTATCTGCCCTAACTTCCCTAATACTAACCCAAGAAGCCAGCAGTAGTCCATAACAAAATACACATCACATCTATAGAGGAACTAAGGCAACCAGAACAGGTTAGAAAGACGAATGGGTGATTTATGGTGCACTATCTGCCTATGACTTCCCTTATACTAACCCAAGAAGCCAGCAGTAGTCTCCTGTGGTATAATAAAATAGACATCACATTAAATTCGAGAGTACATGGTGCTTATCTGCATGTCTGCATCAGCTCACAAAACACTGTACAGACAAATTGAAATTATAAGTGACTTGTAGTTAAACATATTGGTTCCCCCCAATAATAAGTGACCCACCATTGGCTGTCGGGCGGGTCTTGATGGTAGCCCTTACCAGTTCTGACGATATATGCCATTACTCCCAGGTATGTGTGATGCTGAAGGACTCTAATTTTGATAAAGAGAAAGTTGAGAGTCGATGTACTTTCTCAATGCCCCTTAAAGGAGCTTGGTCCGATTTTGCAGTGTCATATGAAAGATTAACACTAGAGAAGTTCAAATTTCAGCTGAATCGGTCAAACTGTTTTGATTTTATGGACAATTTTGTATTTTAGAGCCGCCTATACGTTACTGTGTAAAATTAGTTATGGTTACCATAATTAGACACGTTTTCGTGTGTAACTCCAGAACGGAACATAACTCAGCCGAGAAATTTCACATGGCTTATAAGAAAAATATGAGTAATATTTTTGTAACAAAATCTCAAAAAGTTTGAAAAAAAGTTGAAGCAATCGGACCATGCTCCTTTAATATTTGTAAGATTATATGACTTGTGTACAATGTAATATACAGGCTTACATCTTGTGCACATTTTCACACCACACCTTTTGCCCATCTATTTTATTTCAATACCATTTTAATCTCTTTCACAACACAGGAAATATTAGAAGTATTTAGGAATGATGGCATCTCAGTGATCCCAATGAGTACCGTAACAGAGGAGGGTGTCATGAAAGTGAAAACGGAGGTAAGATCAGTAGCTCAGCACCTTTTCATGTGCGCAAGGTTTTTTCTGATATAATTACTGTAAACGAGGTTATTTTCGCAAGGGTTTAATTTTCGCTAATTTCGCGAATCTACATCTAACCGCGAATATAAAACCCCTCGAATACATTCATTTTATGTGTAGGTCTATGTAATGAAGCTCCTAAATGCTAATTTAACATGGGCGAAAAGGTTGTGATTGTTTGGTTTCGCAAAAAATTCTGCTCGCAAAAAATTTCCCGTTTACAGTACTTTGGAAAACAAGCTATTATTACTACAAAACTCCAGTATCATGCTATCAGGGATGTATAGCTACGCCGGATAGTGGTGGGTGGGCCACAAAGAACTCAGTAAATTTTCCCCAACACTAAAATTAATTTTTAGTCTATACACATATTGTATTGTTCCTATTAATCTCCCACTGGGCGGTGACATTTCATGAAGGGTGGACGACTATTAGAGACCGATTTTCAACATCAAAATTTGCACAAAATTGCCATGTTTGCTTTACAATTACAGCAACTTACCGGAAGTACTGAAAATGTTTACATCATTTCTAGGATCGGGACCTCATTGATTTTACTTCTGGTACCGTTTCCTGTTACTTGCAATTGTTGGTAAGCTTAATGATATACAAAAATGATTCAAAATTAAATGCTTTTTGACACTTGTCTTTGAATTTTTTTGGGGTGGGTGTTTCATAGAGCATAGGCAATTAATAGGAACAATATGGTATCTAGTCCATCTAGATCAGGGGTTCTCAAGTAATTTATTGTAAGGGCCAAATTGTTGTGAGAAATTGCAGAAGGGCCAAATAAAGAATAAAAATTAGGTATCTTTACAGCAGTGGCGACACGAGCATCACAACTGGACGGAATTAGGGGGAGATGAGTTCCAACCAAAACATTTTTGTGCGGCAATGCGTATACTGGTATTGCAATATTACAGATATCCATTTTGCGGAAAAACTTGTTCATTGTTTGATTCAAAATGATGCTTCTTTTATTATAGTAATTCACGTGAAAGTACCCATATAACATTTGCTGTCTTCGGTTAAATTGTCATGATGAAATCTTTAAATTCGTTCAGAGCGCGGAAAAGTATTTAATATTTCACATAACATTTATCAGAAAAGGAGAATTGAGTGTTAAAAAGCTTATGTTTGATGTGTTTTATGTGTATAAAGGATAAACTAGCGACACAAAATCTGTGTGGAAAATGCCCCAATCCATATTGTCGTGGATCAAGGAAGATCATTGGGTTTGTTTATTATTAAAACATAACTTACACAAAACTTGCAGCTATCATAACAGATTTACTTTTTGCAGGTTACAATTGTATAAAAAGGTAACAACAATTAAAGACCGGTTAAAATGAGAGGTTGTATTTTCCAGTAATTTTCTACTTTTCTCTTACTTAATGGAGTTCTTCCTTTATATTTCTCGATTTAGACTATTTTTTTTCCGCGGACCACTACTGCTGGTGTCGCGGGCCGGATTTGACCCGCAGGCCGCTATTTGAGAAGGCCCGATCTAGATGGACCTAGCAAACGAATGAGAAGGTTATGAGAAGGGCCAAGTCCGATTGCAACGGACACTGTAATCCCCTTGCAAAGTTTCCCATTTAAAAATATTGAAGACCAGTCGATGCTATATGTCATTGTAGTCTTGTATTCAAAAGCATTGTCAAGTTATTGAATGAATATTCTGCCAATTTGAAAATTATGTAATGTCAAAAATTATTGTAAATACCAAACCCTGGTCTTATCTACAATAGCTGCCATTTTTCATAAATTTGGACTGCACACAGTGAATAATCTCTAGTCTATGGTCAGTAGCTCTTGAAATGGTGTCACCTAAAAACCATTTCAAGAGCCACTGACATAAGACAGAGAAATTTCGAGGGATTTTCCACATTCTTGTGGAAAGGTTTAAACATATGTGTACCGTCGCGGCAAAAGGGTCCAGTTGGGTCAAAACCAAACTATGGAGATTTTCATATGGTGGTAAAGCTCATTTAATTCCCTTTTCAATGATACCAAAATCATGCAAATCGGAGCT
>JXSR01S006198.1:26857-40260 GCA_000969725.1 Ophiothrix spiculata
TGATCCTTAAAGGATCAAAAGTGATCCTTAAAGGATCAAAATAAAATTATCCCGAAAACTACTCGTATATTTGATCCCGGCCTTCTAAGAGTTTAGGTGGTACCCCCGATTTTTTTCATCAAAATGACCGTTAAGGATATAAATTACCTAAATCCTCAGGGTCGCTTTATTTTGCGTTTTAAAAACTTTCAAACTATAAAGAAAAGAAATTAATAAAACCATTATTCTCACTATTTATCATATTAAAGCTTATATAAGTCACTTTCAATGATATGAAAATCTAAATTTTGTTAAAGGTAGACAATTTGTACCTTTTGTTGTAACGTGTCATAATAGATTTTCCGACTTGTCCAGGTTTCACATATGGTCATATGGATACAGCATGTTGTATGTTGATTCTGATAAATTCAAAAGAACTAATATGATTCCTTTTTTATGGCGAAAAACTATCATGTTAACAAGTTTTTATTTCTTTATTGATACTAGAGCAATAAGGTATCGTGCAAAGATCTACAGCAAACTCTTATTTTTTCAACTGGATATTGTTTAAAACACTATACAGCATTATCTATAGTAATCTAGTTTATCTATAAAGTAATCAAGTCGTGACTGCAACTTCAGTATATGGATGATGAGTGTAAGATACCGTCCATTGATCGCAGAAGCATCAGATTTTATCAGCTCCATTTATTTTTATGAACATATCCTGGAGGCACGCAAGAAAAGGATAATATTAAATGCGAACTTCCTCGCTTCCTTTTGTACAACGAGCTACGCTATAAAGCTCATCACTTATTTTGTTAAGAGTAAGTGCATAATGTTTCGCATGATGGCAGTGTCGAATCACTTATCTGCATACCTTGTGCTTATATCGGAGAACGTAGTTTTGTAATAAATTTTATACGCAGATCTGATGCGCACATTTAAATTTACTCCTGCTTTTACGTACGGTGCTCTAAGTCGTTGCACAGTACTGATCATTTTATAATACGTCTTTCAAGTACTCAATGGATATATATTTTGGTTTGTAACTTCACGGAATTAAATTCTTGCAAAATGGAAAATAATAGTTCTGAAGAAATTGAGGAGGTGGAAAGGAATTATGCTTTTGCTACGTCCACAGGATTAATCGTGGAGTTATCCGTAATGATTGCTGTTGCAATTGTTGGAAATATCTGCACAATTGCTGCTTTTCATTTAGATGCAGCTTTACGTTCAAATCCAAGTGACAAATATATTCTAAGTCTAGCTTGGGCTAACCTAGGGATCGGAATGTGTGCAATGCCTACGCAATTAATATGCAGAATTTTATGGAGACCTCTTCCAATTATATTTTGTCGTGTTATGTACACTTTGGATTATAGTTTTGCAGCTGTTACACTATATATGATTACACTGATATGCATTGATAGATATTTCTTAGTTTCATCAAGTTATAGTAAATACATAGCCATCCAAAACAGGAGGAATATACGCTTAACTATTCTAATGGCATGGTTCTTAGCGTTATTAGTTGGAGGCTCACAGAATTTATCGTGGGGAGAAACAACACATAATATATTTAATAGTTATACACCATGTTGTGCCGGACCAGTCATTGCAAAGAAAATACCACTTGTTATTCTATATGTGTGTTACGGAATCATTCCATCCATTTTAGTTGCCGTTTTTGGGACTTTATTTTTAGTTGCACTTCGTCGAAGAATGAAACGTTGGAAGGAAAAAACGGTGCAAAGAACGGGTAATTACCATGCACTTAAAAAGAAACGTGCACGGGCTGCCAAAAATATTGCTTCTTCTAAACAGATGCCTAGCTTACGGGAACGACATGAAGGAGCCAAGAACCCGATGCATTTAACCGTTGATCAATTGAACAAAATGGAAAAGGCAAGTGAAAGAATTGTTACTGATCGCATGAAATCCTCGAGCTTTGACACTATGGAAACAGACCTTAATGCTGTTTCTGATGGATCTAATTCACGCCGATTGCCTAAAGTAAATGCAATTATAGATGAACATGAAGGAAACGCAGCGGCAAAAAGTATTCCGTCTAGTAATGAAAGTAGTAATTTCAGTCCTAGCAACTCACTGCCTGAAGAATTAGAAGAGGAAAGCGCCAAACTCCTTGGTGGTGTGGCGGATGACAGGAATAAGAAGACAACAAAGCCCGATGCATGCGCTTTTCTTCTGACTTTAGACGCAGCTGGTCCTCCCGAGAGTCAACGGGGTGCTCACTCACCCGTTCCAATGCGCAGATTTGCGTCAAAACCTGCAGTACAAACAAAGAGCTGTGATACCTATACTAATTTCCATTCTCTTTGTAGTGACGAAGCTATTCTGCAAGTTCAACAAGAACCTCTAGATAATGTTATGCAAAAATCAGATGAAGAAGATGATAAAGATGTCTGTGTGTTGAATCCAAGCAATAATAACAATAATAGTGACAGCACAAAGAAAAAAGTGTTTAAAAGTAAAAAGAAATCAAGGACGTCGTTCAAGATAAGTTCGGGTAACGAAGATACTCCTGAAATAACTGTAGATCCTGCAAGTTGCTCGCATCACACAATTGAAAATGAACAAATCCGGTGTTTGAATAATAATGATCCTAACAGACTAAAACGGCCAAGCATAGATACCGGATTCTCATTTCACACGTTTATGTCTCATTTAGTATCTCGTGGTTCAAGTTTTAGAAGTTCATTTCGTGATATGACTCCAAAAATATTCAGAAGTCGTTACATCAAACCGGCGACAGTCTTTGGAACGCTCTTCTTTGGAATGATAATTTGTTTCATTCCGACTGGAGTTTATATGATTGTTGTCACTACATCCTGCCCGGAATGTTTTGATCCTCTCATTTTTAATTACTTGGCTTTTCTTGCATATTTTAACTCTTGTCTTAATCCTATTTTATATATAGTAAGTCATACAAAAATACGACGCTTCTATCAGAGACGATTTTATAGCATTTGTCATAGAAACTGATGATTAAGTTTGGATTTACGATTTTTTCGATGGACATGGAATTATAAACATTAAAGGGAAAGTGCCGATTTAAAATCTGTGTATTTCATCTTTCCCGAAAATTACCATTACCTCTGTAAAGTGAAACTTTACCTCAAATTTCCTTCTTTCTTTACATTCAAAAGCAAAAAATACAAGGAAAATTGGTTTACAGTGTACATTATATTTTCTGCAATACCTGACATTAACTTTCAAGGTCAAACCTCAAGACGTTAAAGTGCAATACATGGGCTTTCATTTAATACCTAAATGCACCTGTGGCGATGTTGGATTTAGCAGTTTCCCTTTAATCTTTTGATACATCCATTATTTATGCTCTCTACTCTCGTGATCATAACAAGACTTGCATCAAGCGGTACCCGTAAATGTGCATCAGCATAATTTAGAAATTTCTAATCTTAACCATGAGTATGATATAACGTCTGTCCATACCAGCAAATTCCTGATTTCACCTTTTGCACACATATCCTTTTATAAATTATGCACAATTACATGTTTGTACATTAAGCTTTGTAAATATCATGGCAGAAAATGAATTTGCTCTTGAACTGCAATCTTAGAAAATGTAAATACAATTTTACAATATCCAGCCAGAACGTATTGATTTTTTTTATATTTTACATACCAGCTAGCATATTTTATGCACGCTCTTGCAGTTTTCTAAATATCAGATTGTCAGTTTGCATTGTATCTTTCTACTGTCTCTATTAAATTCGACCCTTGTTATTGGCATTGATGCCATTATGAGCAACTGTTAATGACCTTGTAATATCGATTTTATTTACTGATACCGAAGCGACATATGTTTCCATACGTTATAAAACGTTAAATAGTTAAATAAAAAGTAAATTGATTCTTTTGACGATTGAAAGAGAGTGGCGATGTCACATGTTTTTATGGTTCTGTCATATTTAGTCTTCTAAAGGCTGGGGTAGACCTTCAATTAACATAAACGGTTCTGCACTCTAATTATTAAACTACTTGCATAAACCATAAAAAGTATATATTTTTAGAATCGTTTTTTTACCCTGAACATGATGATAATATCAATTTTTGACCAAAAATATCCATTTTGACTAAAAATTTCGACTTTTTTCTTATTTTTTGACAATTGCCAAAACATAGGCTGGATTTTTTAACATTTTGACATATTTTTGGCATTTTAAAATAACAAGATAAAAATCAAAACTGTGAAAAAACCCTTCCTGTATATTTAAATGTTTCTAGATTCCAAAAAATAACAAAAAGTTCAGCATCTCACAAATGCAAATTTTAATTAAGCTTTCCAGAAATTAGGGGGAAAAAACAACCCCCACACACGGTGTTTGGCATTTTTTTTGCCAAAAATGACATTTTGGGTCAAAAACTGATATCATCATCATGTTCAGGGTAAAAACCGCTTCTAAAAATATATACTATTATAAAGCTTATGCACTTAGTTTGAGAGTTTGAGAGTACAAAATCATTTTATGCCATTTGAAGGTCTACACCAGCCTTAAAGCTCTGCCACACATCTCATCATACATGTAGAGCAAAACGTACGCCGAAAGTACTAAATTGTTTTTGGTAATTGTTTTTCTGTTTATAAATTGTTGTTCGTCATGTTTTTTATACGCGCAATACGTTATCCACACGGTCTGTCCGTTACGCATACATTCATTTCGTTATCCATACGTTTGGCACACGTTCAGTGTGTGAAAATATCATACGTTTGGGCTCTATACGGTGATATGTGACAGAACGTTATATTCACGTAAAGCATGATATATCGTCTGTTCACTTGACGTCTTGCATGACGGTTTATGTGAAAGGTTTAGACAATTAAATGACCAACGTACGCCTGACGTACACTATTTTGTTATACCATACACACATCTTCATTATTGGATCGTTAGAAGTACGTTCACGCTTTTTTTCAGTAGGGTATACGTTGGCAAAAGTTTGTTGTTGTGTGACAGATCTGATATTGTTTACGATCTTTCATAGATTTGTTTAAATCATACAACCTTTATTTTTACACAGAATAAAACCACACCATTTAGTGAAGATTCTAGTCATGAAATGATCTTGCATGTATTTTGGAGTTTCAAGTATTATTATGGTAACCATAGTCCACTGTGTTGAATTATTTTAATTTGCTTCAATTCAAATACAATGTGTTCCACGTCAAATACAATGTGTTCTGTAAAAACAAAAACACATTCTATTTGATTATTGTAACAATAAATTATGCAGTTTCTAACATGCACATCAGTTTATGCAGTTTAATACATTTAATGCATTTTTAAATACATTTTTTTGTCTCTCTGCCTGGCTACCACATGAATTAAAACAAATGTGCACGTATTAAAGATGCTCTTGACCTTGATTTAAGCACCAAATCATAAATATGTTGTTATTTTAGTAAAGCAAATTTAATTTTTTTTCAAATAGAAAAAATGATAGAAATCGGCTGAAAAATAAGCTAGATATGACTAATGTTATAAGTACAACTCTTTTTTCTTCAATCCAATGGGATTTATACACATTAAACTTGTGCTTATCAATGCCTATGATAATGTACAATTCCATGTCTTTGTCAACTCAGTGTTTGATTTTACTGATTATTTTAACGATGGATCATTATTTCAAGACTATATAAATGTCAAAACAAAATATTTTGTTTGTTTTACATTTCCAGAAGAAAAAAATTGAAAGTAAAACTATGATTCAGGCTTAATGTTTCTGTCTATTTCATATGCGTTTGGTTCATTTGACCATGTTGACAAAAATTATGTCTTTTAGATACATTTGTGCAATATTTAATCATGCAATTAACAGAATACTTATTTATGAAATTCTTTAATTATGTTATGTACATATTGTTTTATTTACAATGCCAGTTCAACCATCAACTAAAGTTACATAAATAATGATGACAAAACCCTCACTTCTTTGCTTTCATCATAATGCCATTACCTAAAATTGTGATAATTTAATATCTTGCTTAACTGTGTAAATCCCATTGAAATGGAAGAAAAAAAGGTGTACTTACAAAATTTGTCATAGCTGTTTTTTATTTTTCAGCCGATTTCTATTATTTTTTCTGCATTTGAAAGTATATTAAATTTGCTTTACTAAAACAACAATAAATTTATGATTTGGTGCTTAAATCAAGGTCAAGGTCACATTTAATCCGTTTTATTTTTATTCACGTGGTATAAAATTTGTTCATTGTAGTTTCAAGATTAATCTGATAACCAGTTTTCATTTGTGATTCAAAAAGACGGTATTTGCCTGAACCTACGTGTTTCTTCTTTCATAACAATATAGCGACAAGGTAATTCCAAACCTTAAATCTAATATTTCTACTTACTCATCGAGATGTCGACTATGGATGTACTTTGCCTCCAGTCTGTCAATCGTGATAATCTTTGAAGCGTATCCTTTTGCAAGATATGGGTTGTGCAAACAATTCACACGGTGATGGCACAAAAAGTTATCCAATTCCCATAACATATCTGTTTCATCAACGCGGTAATAAGCTTCAGTAATATTGCTATTATCTGTGGATTTAAAGAAAACCCTCCTGGAAATATACCAACCTCTATTTGTTTATAAAGTTGCAGAACATCAGTTCAATAAACTACGTTTTGATTATCAGGATTGTTTATGCAAAGACTTATTTGTTATTCATGAAGATCTATTAGCATAATATTCTATGTTTTGTATAAAAACAAAACTGTTTGAATGAAGTTGAGCAATGGAATGTTTCTCTAATACTTTTCAGGAGATTACTCTTATTTATCTCAGTATAGAAATATTGATCAAACAATTTTCATTTGATTCGAATGAAAAGAAAAACATCATATCAACTAATGTTGGATTCTACGGAATCTGTTCATTGTGTTTGATAATGTTGTTATTACAATGAAAACGCTGAGGTTAAAAAGATATCATATAAAGGCTTATTTGGTTCGGAAAACAATCTTTGTTGAAATTAAGTTGAGATGAAATATTTTAAGCAAATGTATGCAAATCATATGTGGTTTGAACTGATTCACATTTTCATATTGTTTTTATTGTTTTCCTTTAGCGTCTGCTTTAAAATATTTTTTGATTGTTGATTGAGAAAATATAAACAATTAAGTGAATCGAAATTATCAAGATGTCGACTATGGATGTATTTTGCCTCTAGTCTGTCAATCGTGATAATCTTTGAAGCGTATCCTTTTGCAAGATATGGGTTGTGCAAACAATTCACACGGCGATGGCACAAAAAGTTATCCAATTTCCCCAACGTAACTGTTTCATCAACGCAGTAATATGCTTCAGTAATATTGCTATCATCTGTGGATTTAAAAGAAACCCTCCTGGAAATATGCCAACCTCTATTTGTTTATAATGTTGAAGAACAGCAGTTCAATAAACTACGTTTTGATTATCAGGATTGTTTATGCAAAGACTTATTTGTTATTCATGAAGATCTATTAGCATAATATTCAATGTTTTGTATAAAAACAAAACTATTTGAATAAAGTTGAGCAATGGAATGTTTTTGTAATACTTTTCAGGAGATTACTCTTATTTATCTCAGTATAGAAATATTGATCAAACAATTTTCATTCGATTTGAATGAAAAGAAAAACATCATATCAACTGATGTTGGATTCTACGGAATCTGTTCATTGTGTTTGATAATGTTGATATTACAATGAGAACACTAAGGTTAGAAAGATATTATATAAAGGCCTATTTGGTTCGGAGAACAATCTTTGTTGAAATTAAGTTGAGATGAAATATTTTAAGCAAATGTATGCATACAATGCGAAGTTTGAACTGATTCACATTTTCATATTGGTTTTCTTTAGCGTCTGCTTTAAAATATTTTTTGATTGTTGATTGAGAACATATAAACGATTAAATGAATCGAAATTATCAAGATGTCGACTATGGATGTATTTTGCCTCAAGACTATCAATCGTGATAATCTGTGAAGCGTATCCTTTTGCAAGAATTGGGTTGTGCAAACAATTCACACGGCGATGGCACAAAAAGTTAATATCCAATTCCGCTAACGTATCTGTTTCATCAACGCAGTAATAAGCTTCAGTGATATTGCTATTATCTGTTGATTTAAAGATAACCCTCCTGGAAATATTCCCAACCTCTATTTTATTTATTAAGTTGCAGAACGGCAGTTCAATAAACTACGTTTTGATTATCAGGATTGTTTATGCAAAGACTTATTTGTTTTTCATGAAGATCTATTAGCATAATATTCAATGTTTTGTATATAAACAAAACTGTTTGAGAAAAGTTTAGCAATGGAATGTTTTGTAATACTTTTCAGGAGATTACTCTTATTTATCTCAATATAGAAAATTATTGATCAAACAAATTTCATTCGATTTGAATGAAAAGAAAAACATCATATCAACTGAATTTGATTCAACGGAGTCAATTCCTGTTCATTCTGTTGATAATGTTGATATTACACTGCAAACACCGAGGAAAGATAAAGGGTGAATCTTTGTTGTTGGTGTTTAGAGTTGAAATATTTTAAACAATTTTAGGCAAATTATAAGTAGCTGATCTTTATTGTTGTCCTTTTAAGAATAATGTTGTTAATTGTTAAATTGTTAAATGAGAATATGTAAACAAAAAATCAACTGAAATTAACTTATCTCCATCTAAAATTGTATGCAAACTTATAAAAGTTCATTATCCCGACGAATATACCGGGCAATTTTACGGACGGTTTTTTCAGAAATGTAATACCCATAAATATTCAATGTTAAACTTTTAATACGCGGTAAGTCATTCTTTAATTGGATATATTTCTCCTCCCTATCGAGATGTCGACTATGGATGTATTTTGCCTCCAGTCTGTCAATCGTGGTAATCTTTGAAGCGTATCCTTTCGTAAGATATGGGTTGTGCAAACAATTCAAACGGCGATGGCACAAAAAGTTATCCAATTCCCCTAACGTATCTGTTTCATTAGCGCAGTAATAAGCTTCAGTGATATAGCTATCATCTGTGGATTTAAAGAAAACCCTCCTGGGTGGAAATATACCAACCTCTTTTTGTTTATAATGTGCAGAACAGCAGTTCAATAAACTACGTTTTGATTATCAGGAGTGTTTATGCAAAGACTTATTTGTTATTCATGAAGATCTATTAGCATAATATTCAATATTTTGTATAAAAACAAAACTATTTGAGAAAAGTTGAGCAATGGAATGTTTTGTAATACTTTTCAGGAGATTACTCTTATTTATCTCAGTATATAGAAATATTGATTAAACAATTTTGTTTGATTCTACGGAATCTGTTCATTGTGTTTGATAATGTTGATATTACAATGAGAACGCTGGGGTTAGAAAGATATCATATAAAGGCCTGTTTGGTTCGGAAAACAATCTTTGTTGAAATTAAGTTGAGATGAAATATTTTAAGCAAATGTATGCAAATCATAGGTAGTTTGAACTGATCCATATTTTCATATTGTTTTTATTGTTTTAAGAATATTTTTTTTAAATTGTTGATTTAGAAAATGTAAACACACTAATGAATCGAAATTATCTTCTTTCCATCTAAAATTATAAACACACGTGTGTTCATTATCCCGACGAATATACCTACTATTAAGATAAGTGCAAGCAAAATTAATATAAACCTGGTTTTGGTAGGACAATTTTATTTGCAAAATCGTCCAAAAAACCTTTATATATATTTCAATTGTTTCACAATTTTAGATAAAATGTTTCTCAGAATGTCCTCATATTCAGGTGGTATCTTAGCCTTTTTATTGATGTTCATATAATTTAGCTATTAGATGGCATGATAATGAATTTGGTTTAGTAGTCTACGCATGTTTTTGTATTCGGCGATCTTTATAATTTTATGATCATAGAAATATTTTATATAATTAGAAAAAAAATATCTCAAAATGTTTTCAACACTGCATTTTATTAACATTTACATGTTCAAGCATATAAGTGTTGTAAGAGCCCGCTTGATATATGTGATGACTCACCCCTAAAAGGGGGACTTTGTGACAGGACACTTTTCGAAAACTGATGAAAATAGGCAACAAAAAATAAAGAAAATAATAAGAATTTCCAGCAGATTATCTGTTGTAAAATGTGATCGCCTTGATCAATTTCAACAAGTAAGGTGTCATTTTAAAGCTTAGAAAATGCTCTAACTGATGAAATGGTAAAATCAAAATTGATATCATCTGCAAAGTCCCCCCCCCCCCCTTCGGGGTGAGTCATCACATATTATCTTCGGCATGTAAAGAACATGACGGATTATTTCGACTAATCAGATGACGTGTTATACTCTATTATTACTCGCATTATATTTATTTGTCTTTAAGTATTTAAGTTTTTTCTGCTAAAAGGTAGCTGCTTCAGCGATGCTATGAAGAGATTAATGAACTAAAGGACGATGTTAGATCCGTTAAGATTAAAATACACAAATCAAATACACAAATCAAATGATTTAATACAAAGCAAAATAGCGGAATTTTTCCAATGATCCGTCAAAGGTTCAGATGAAGTAAAATGAGATAAAATAAGATCTATATTTTCTGTTAATTGTCTTCGAAATATACAGACATACTTCATATTTCCGATCATTGTCTTGAAATTAAACTTTGCTGATGCTTTGAAGTAAGGACAAGGATTGTGAATCTGTCAAAAATCAACTTCGGCATTTATACGATCTTGACACGTTTTTTCACTTGCAGTACATAATGAAGTTTGCTGAATTTGTGTCCGGTTTGAGAATTGTAATACCCATAAACTTACAATGTTGAACTTCAAATACGCGGTAAGTCATTCTTTAAATGGATATATTTCTGTTCCCTATCGAGATGTCGACTATGGATGTATTTTGCCTCCAGTCTGTCAATCGTGATAATCTTTGAAGCGTATTCTTTTGTAAGATATGGGTTGTGCAAACAAATCACACGGTGATGGCACAAAAAGTTATCCAATTCCCCTAACGTATCTGTTTCATCAACGCAGTAATAAGCTTCAGTGATATTTGTAATCATCTGTGGATTTAAAGAAAACCCTCCTGGAAATATACCAACCTCTATTTGTTTATAAAGTTGCAGAGTTGCAGAACAGCAGTTCAATAAACTACGTTTTGATTATCAGGATTGTTTATGCAAAGACTTATTTGTTATTCATGAAGATCTATTAGCATAATATTCAATGTTTTGTATAAAAACAAAACTATTTGAGAAAAGTTGAGTAATGGAATGTTTTGTAATACTTTTCAGGAGATTACTCTTATTTATCTTAGTATAGAAATATTGATCAAACAACTTTCATTCGATTTGAATGAAAAGAAACACATCATCAACTAATGTTGGATTCTACGAAATCTGTTCATTGTGTTTGATAATGTTGATATTACAATGAGAACGCTGAGGTTAAAAAGATATTATATAAAGGCTTATTTGGTTCGGAAAACAATCTTTGTTGAAATTAAGTTGAGATGAAATATTTGAAGCAAATGTATGCATATCATAGGTAGTTTGAACTGATTCACATTTTCATATAGTTTTTATTGTTTTCCTTTAGCGTCTGCTTTAAAAATATTTTTTAATTGTTGATTGAGAAAATATAAACAATTAAATGAATCGAAATTATCAAGATGTCGACTATGGATGTATTTTGCCTCTAGTCCGTCAATCGTGATAATCTTTGAAGCGTATCCTTTTGCAAGATATGGGTTGTGCAAACAATTCACACGGCGATTGCACAAAAAGTTATCCAATTTCCCTAACGTGTCTGTTTCATCAACGCAGTAATATGCTTCAGTAATATTGCTATCATCTGTGGATTTAAAGAAACCCTCCTGGAAATAAGCCAACCTCTATTTGTTTATAAAGTTGAAGGTGTGGGCGCGTGTGGCCTAGCGGAACAGTGCAGGACTCATAAACGGAAGGTTGTGAGTTCGAGCCCCGCTAGTGCCAACGTGTTGTGAACCTGGGCAAATCACTTTATCACACTTGCCTCGTCGACCCGAGCGCATTGGGGAGCTGTTTAGGGGGGAATATCACAACCTAAGTGCTGATAGGTCTGCGCCTTCGGTCATTGGCCGCAATTGGCCTAGTTTAAGGCGAAATGGTTCTGACGATTCCCTTGTTACGGCGTAATAATAATGGCCAGCGCTTTGTATCCACTGGAAAAGGCGCAATATAAATGCCGATATTATTATTATTATTATTATTAAGAACAGCAGTTCAATAAACTACGTTTTGATTATCAGGATTGTTTATGCAAAGACTTATTTGTTATTCATGAAGATCTATTAGCATAATATTCAATGTTTTGTATAAAAACAAAACTATTTGAGAAAAGTTGAGTAATGGAATGTTTTGTAATACTTTTCAGGAGATTACTCTTTTTATGTCAGTATAGAAATATTGGTCAAAAATGTTTCATTCAATTTGAATGAAAAGAAAAATTATCATATCAACTAATGTTGGATTCTACGGTATCTATTCATTGTGTTCGATAATGTTGATATAACAATGAAAACGCTGAGGTTAGAAAGATATTATATAAAGGCCTATTTGGTTCGGAAAACAATCTTTGTTGAAATTAAGTTGAGATGAAATATTTTAAGCAAATGTATGCAAATCATAGGTAGTTTGAACTGATTCACATTTTCATATTGTGTTTATTGTTTGCCTTTAGCGTCTGCTTTAAGAATATTTTTTAATTGTTGATTGAGAAAATGTAAACAAATAAATGAATCAAAATCATCTTCTTTCCATCTAAAAGTATAAACACACGTGTGTTCATTATCCCGACGAATATACCAGGCCAATTGTAAGATGGTAATTTGTGCGAATGAATTTTACTTCACTAAGCCAAACAATTAAGATAAGTTCAAGCAAATTTAATATAAATCTAGTTTTGGTAGGACAATTTTATTTGCAAAATCGTCCAAAAAAACACCTTTGTATATATATTTCAATTGTTTCACAATTTTAGATGAAATGTTTCTCAGAATGTCCTCATATTCAGGTGGTATCTTAGATTTTTTATTGATGTTCATATAATTAAGCTATTAGATGGCATGATATTAAATTAATTTAATAAGGGAAAGGAGAAATACGAATCGTTCGCTAGAACATTGATAACAATCAGACAATCAATCCCTGTTCGGCCGGGATTTTTTTCATATAAAATGAAATCCTGGTCTGTTTATTATTTGTCTGATTGTTATTAATGTTCTAGCGTACGATTCGTATTTCTTCTTTCCCTTATGCATGTTTTTGTATTCGGCGATCTTATATGATCATCGAAATATTTTGTATAATTAGAAAAAAAATATATATCTGAAAATTTTTAAAGCTTTTTTGGTTA
>JXSR01S006199.1:0-13832 GCA_000969725.1 Ophiothrix spiculata
CTGCAGTTGTCTGTTAATTTAGCCATGGTAAAGATGAGATGAAAGTTTGGTGATGAAAATCAGCGTGAAGACAAAGAGTCAAGATGGCTGCCGTCGAGTGTCGAATTCTGCATCCCTGCAGGCTATTGCACTGGGTGTGGTATTTCACAAGACTCACAAAGTTCACAAATTTCACAAGATGATACACCAAAAATTTAACGTAGATAACACCAAAAGTTTAAAAGACGATATCCGTCGATAAAAAGCTAGAAGCACAGATTAAAAAGTTTAAAAATTGTGATTAAAAGTCAGTAAAAACGAGAGCAACTAAAAGCATGTCTGCATGCATCAAGAGCACCGACCCCATGTTGAACTTGTGAATATTGTAAATGGGAGAAATTGAATCATTGTGCAATACCAGTGAAAAGAAATGGACATGAAAATGAGAGAGCACCATTTGTTGGTATTGAACTTGATTTCCTTTTTAATTCTCTCAGCAGCTTTTTTATGACCAAATTGCGTGTGCAGGTTAGTAGTTGTAGGGAATATTGGTTAGCAATCTTCTCTGTATTTTATCTAAGAACTGATTCCGAGTCTTCTCATGAACCATGTTGTACAATATGTGGACACTTTTTCCTGAAGAATTCTGTACACTGGGAAACAGCCTCCGTGGCCGAGTGGTTAGATCTCCGGACTTATGATTCTATGCTTGAATAGATTTGTGGGTTGGAACCCCGCCTAATCCACTTGACTGCAAAACGGCGAAAAGTAAAATTGTTCCGTCTACTCAGATCTTTCAGGTAATGACTGATTTCCCTAGACGTAAAACGTTATTTGTTTGTAAATAAAAATTGGTATCGTACCCCTGGGGCTCAGGGAAGAACAGAAGCTACATGATAGAATCTGACTGAGTTACCCAGGTTAAATAAGAAAAAACAAACAAACAAACAAACAAACATGTAACGGTAAGCTTACTCATTGGTATTACATAACTCCTCTTCAAAACGTTAAAAACATTAAACAATTACTATCTGTTAGACCTAAAATTATAAAAATATTGATATATATTCAGAAAGCAGATGCATGTAAAACCTTACCTGATTATGTAGACAGAAGAATATGATGTCTTCTTTGTCTAAGAGGTTCATCTTCCTGATGACGGCCATATTGCACTCACAGCAGTTGTCATGGTGATCCATCTTGCTACCACGGGCACTACCACAACATCTGAAAGAAATCAAACATTGAAGATTATACGTTAAGTTTACCGCTAGAGTGCATATCTACGTCCCGGACTCACCAAATTCTGAACGTTGTTGGATTTCTTACATTCGCCAGGGCCAATGGGACCCATAAGATTTGATCCTATTGTAGTGCTACCCTTGTTAGATATCACAGGTATAAATTGATCTTGGCAAGAACAAAATTAACATAAGCATGCATTCTTTTTTCTTTTCTTACTATATATTTTTGTGGTTGATAAAACTAAAAGAACTAAGGCCAAAGAATAAAAATAGTCTGTCTCAGCTTCCCGCGCGCATAGCTTTTAAAAATCAAAATTTAGCGCATTTTTTTATTTTTTAGGTTTATGAGAGATTTTCAGTTTTTTTCATCTTTTTTCCCTCCTACTGGAAAAAAGTTAAATAAACGGCCACGAAGCGTCCGCGAAAAAAAAACCAGTGGCCGAAACATGCAATAAAAAAAATATTAGGGGGTATTTCCGCATCATACTAAAAAAAAAACGCATAGCGCTTAGGGTTTTGACCTTAAGTAAGCTGAGACAGAGTTCTTTTTTTTTTTTGGCTTAACAGTAGATCTGTAATGCCTATCATCAGCGTTCGAAATTCTGGTTGTATGGTTGCCCGGGACAACCAAATCTAGCGCCGGACAACCTTAATTAATGCTGCGATTGTCCGGCGGACAACCATAATTTTTCAAAGTCAAAACATACTTCTTAGCAAGTTTATTTATTTATTTATTTATAACATTCGGCTGTAAGCCAGGCTAATCCCAATAGTGCAAATGCATTAAATTTAAGGGACGCCTCCGTGGTGTGAAAGACAGAATAATGGAAAGAATTTTCGATTTTAGATGCAGGAGGAAACCGAAGTGCTCGGAGAAAACCTGCGAGGACGAGTATGGATCGACAACCAAATTCACGTACAACCCAGGTCCGACCGGGAATCGAACCTGGGTCGCAGCGGTGAAAGGCGAGGTCAGAAACGCTACGCCAACCCGTCCTATAAATTCTACAATTTTTGAGCATTTGTCTTCAATTCCCTGATCGCACTGTTCGTAGTCTAAGTAATTATATCGTCCACAATTTCCTACATCAGTGTGAAAATTTTGTTTTGAATTACGGACAACCAAATTTCTGACGGACAACCAAAAATTACAACCTGGTTGTCCAAGGGACAACCATGTTTTTTTCCTTAATTCGAACGCTGCATATCATCCTGAGTTGCAAATTTTGAGATGAGAAAATTGTTTAAAAAAGTGAAAGCAAAATGCCAAAGTGGGAAAAAGGAAGGAAGTATTAACCTTAAAACCAGGCTAAAAATAATAATGCACATTCAGGAAAGCCCTGAAAATGGAGGGATAAAAAGCTAGATTTCATAGAAATTGTCAATAATTGAACAAGCAAACAATGAATTCAAGTTTATATACTTAAACATTCTCATGCCTGTCTTAAAGAGAATTCGTAAAATTTCTGATTATATCAGGTTTTCAAGGTTTTTTTTCTCTTTTTCTTTTTCAAGTTTTCAAGATATCATGAAACTTTTAAGCATAAAAATGCTGTTATCCATTTTGCTATCTATTTTAGCAATAACAACTATGATCGCAACAATAAGATCAAAATCAAACACTGAAAATCAGCAAAAGTAAACTAATCAAAACCATTTCAAACTGAATAACCAATTTAAGAACGTAATTAATAACTATTGTAGAAATAAGCAGATGTTGAAACTGTGAAATTTTGCTATGGTTTTGGCACTATGAAAATAGAAAACCTGCAAAAAAGACTTTACCACTATGCATAACAACTTACAGGTGTCAGGTCTACGTGTACTGGCGCGCACTTGCTTTGATTTCTCAAATGCGCAGTATACTAAACAATGGGAAGTTTTGAATCAACACTAAATATCTTACTTGTGCCACATTTCCCATAGACCCCTGTACTAATTTTTCCCTGAAATGCTTCTTTTAAACTGACTCGCATACAAAAACAAGTCCAGTGACACCCAATTATTATTTTAAAAATAAGTTCTACATCGATAAAGTAATATTCACACCTATTTTTACTAGCAAAAGTCAGTCAGATCTATCATGGACAAGACACATTAATCAAAACATGAGCGTATGAGAAACACATGTATTCTTCTTTACTGTCTAGACATTTAAAGATAAGATAAGATAAGATAAGAATTTATTTCTTCCACATATGTAAAATTACAGTAACAACATATCAAAAATAGAACAATCAACTGTATCAAACATTGTGGAGGAGGACTGGGAAATAAGCATTAAGCCTGTCGGGTCCCAGACTCCAAATATCTAGATAACTATACACGATTAATTTACAAAGAATCATAAATTTAGCATACTGTCCTCTCATTCCACAATGCGATGGCCACAGAGTCGAAAGAAAGGACAGGACGTTTCATTATGATTATTTACAAATTTTTGTTAAATACTATAAATATGATCTATGCCATCCTCTCAATCCACAATGCGATGGCCACAGAGTAGAGAGATTAAACACTTCTATGACCATGTGTTTTACAATGTATATACTTACACTGGAGTAATCCTGAATGCATGATTAAAAAAAAGACAAAAAAAAATAGATCAGAACAAGTATTTTAACATTATTACCCAGGCGTTTACAAATGTCACCTTACTTTGTAAAGTTACCAATGATTTAAATATACAATGGGTGTTTACATTTCTACAAGTTGTAACAGAAAAAATTATACATTGTTATCTACGCTGAAAGAAAAAAGTTACACTTTGTATCACATTGTCATTTATATATATCAAAAGCCAATTTCTTTAGCTACAAAATGCACTTTGTTTCATCCAAATTGATGGTCTACAAGCAGAGTTATGGCAATTATACTGACCCTACCTTCAAACCACCTGGGCCAGTTTATTCGATTCATATACCGGTAGCAACATAATAGCACATAATGCCCCAAATCAAGCATATGATGTTCAACAAGATTACGAGGCTGATTTTAGTGTTCCATCTAAGAAGGGCGATATAGGAGCTCTTAATGATGACCTTGCCCATAGACTATTGTATTCTTAATGTTGGACGGGACGCCAAAACAATTTTTAAGAGATATCCTAGTTGGTGAGACAACATAATATCATCTAAATGGCAAAATCAGCACACAAGCACTTTAAGACTACCCAGATTTAATTAATTATAGGTCAAAGAAAAAAACATTTTTTTCTGAACTTTACTTCTTTAAAAACAAAGTTTTTTAAATTGAGCTAGTAAGTTAATTTTAATTTCCATATTTTCCATTTATTTCATTTATGAATATGAACCTGTGTAAGAAAACTGCAAAAGATTATTGCAATAAACTTGTTGCTTTCCCGTTTCCACCAAAGATATCGAGTCTTTGATGCAACCATTTATGTTTACTCTGGAACATGAGCAATATTTTAACCAATCAAAACATAACAAAACATATCTAAAATATAATGAAATTATTTATTAATTATCATATTATATCAAAAAAATAAAAACATTAAATGGTCTTGAACATAAAGTGTGCCTTTTGTTAATTTGATCTCACTGCATTGTTAATCTTCAGCGAATCATGAAAAACTATTTGCGCTTAGAAATGGTGAAATCGCCCCAAGTAGTTTTTACCGGTCTTTACTTAAATGGCCGTAACTTTTGAACCTGACCATCAATTGAGATCACTTAAGCTGCTTCTGGTAGCCAATTAGATAGCCTTTTACATAAGGGAAAGTTTCTGAATACAACATTTTTAGTTTCTTCATGATATCGCTAACAAGAATGTATAATTTTTTCTGTTACAACCTGTATATGTGGATTAACATGCTGAACACAAAGTCTGTATTGAATTCATCAGGATTGTTCGTAAAACATGATAATGAAAAGTTTCTTATGCAAATCCAGTAGAGTAAAGAAGCACTTACTCAATATATTTTGACTCTTTACAGGTGTCTTGTTCACTCGGTTATTATCAAGGGTTGCCAGTCAGTATCTCAAACCAGTCATAATCGAACAAGACACCTGTAAAGAGTGTCTTGTTTATTTTGAGTATTAAAGTGCTTCTTTTACTATACTGGATTTGCATAAGAAACTTTTCATTATCATGTTGAACACAAGGTCTGTCCAACAGGTTAGTGCTAACCAAAATGTTAGATTTTGACAATCATTTTATCAAAAAATTTACATATATTCAGAATGCAGATGCATCTAAAGCCTTTTTCTCCCTTTTCAATATTTTGATCAAAATCTTGCTTCCACAACATGTATTGATTAAATTCTAATACACTAATTTGTGTTTACAAATTCCCACATGTTTATCCAGTGAGAGATAGATTCACACACTTTAACCTGACCTATCATGCATGGTGTGTATGGGTTGATACACTTTGACCCCTTGGTAAACATTTTTCCCCCTTTAAAAGGCTTTAAAAGGAAGTGCCACATTTCCATACAAACATGGACTATAAACATTTAATCATGGAATCAGCAATAGTTGCCATATATTCTGCTTCATTTTTCCTAACAAGTGACGGTTCTACCGAGACATCAGGAGTGACAATTTATCCTGATGATCCAGGTGTAAATGTTGGTGACTCAGTGACTCTTAAATGTGAGGTCAGCTTTGATCCCAAAATTGCAATAGTGACAGATATAGAATGGAGGACATTTGTAGGCATTCTTTCAGATACAGACGACATGATAATTGAACACAGAAAGGCATATAAGAAATATCACATTGATAAGGTGAGTATAGAAGTCTAAAATTTGAAAATGAGGTAATAAAAAAAGCAAATTCTTTAACAATTTTCTATTGTAACTCTCAAACAACTAATCTAACTCTTATGAAAGTGTCAAAGGTACATTTCTAGAAGTGGTGTACATTTACTTTTCCAATGCTTAACATGATGATATAATTTTTCACCAAAATATTTTTTTTGTTAAAAAGAGCCACACTCTGTATTTTTAGCTCAAAATTTCCCGAAAAGCCTTACTAATATTTGCTATTTGTGATTTTTTTTTTAACTATTTGAAATCTAAAAACAAATATATAAAATACAATTCTCTCAAATTTTCAATTTTCATCTTAATTAATTAATGTTTGAAATATTGCCAAATATATGTCAAAATGGCTAAAAAATTTTGATTTTTGGGAAAAATTTCAATTTTTGACCTGTTTTGGCATTATTTCAAAAGAAAATGAAAGTCGAAAAAATTGAGAAACCGTTCCTAGACATTCAGGTCTACATAAAAAATAGAAAACAAATCAAACTTTTACAATAGCAAACTTGAGTTTGAGTTTCCTAGAAAAATTAAATATTAAGCCAAAAAAACATAGTTTTTGTTCAGGGAAAGGGGTATCAGGTACAACAATCGACTTGTAAAAAGCACCCAAAACATATTTTTAAAATAGTGCATTTCAGCTGTTTTAGCTGTGAGTACTATATTTGAATAAGCAATGAATTACTGAATGAATGAATCTCATGAAAATTCTATGGAAAAAACAGGTGCTTCTGAGTTAAATTTTGAAAGAAAATTTATCGCAGTGCTGTTCTTAACTTAAAGCCTTCATTGACCTAAATACGCTAATATGATGTGTGACCGAGCCCTCGGGCAAAAGTCAAAAAGTATAAATAATCATGGATGATTTCTTAGCAATAATGTTTAGGAAAACAATTGATTATAATTATCTGTCATCATAAACTTTTTTAACTCAAAATTTGTGTTTTTCAACCAAATCCTTTTTAGATCACCATGGATACCTGGAAATCGTACAAATGTTGGGTATACTTCAACTCAGGAGAAGTGGCAAAGAAAGATATCTTCTTATACATCAGATACCCTCCTCCCATGCCTCCGGTTTGCAACATCCCTGATGCAACAGTGCTTTGTGAAACAGGAATCATCAGATTATCACTTTCATGTTACATGGAAGATTCTGGAGATCCTTCGGTAAGATGTAGTTTCATATTTTACTGTATCCTATATCTACCTGCCATGTCTGAAGCTTGTTGATAAACTTCATGAGCTTTTTTGTGATGATATAACCTGAGTTATCACTGTATCAGCGGATTTACTTACTTTAAGTCTGAGACAAATTCCCTAAACCCAATTAAGTAATAATGGACCTTAATATTCAGTCTAGGCCTGGCAAATCAAAACACTTAAACACCTTAATTTGAGTCTAGGCATTAGACTGAATCCAGGTACTTTAGATAAATTTCTTTGTAATTTAAATACTTTAAAGGTTTCTCCCAGATTTCAAGCACAAGTCCTCCCATGACAAGCAATCAATTATACTTTGATCATCACTAAATAGGCGGAAATTGTGAGGCTTTACTTCGTCACAATCAAAGAGCAAAGGAATTATCTCCAACACATGTGCAAAAGATACCGATGTGCGAGTCACATGTACAACATGCGCTGTGTCTTCTGCAGTTGACCTGTGTTCAGCTACATACACGCTTCTCAGTATCAATTCACGATGTGAAGAGTCCCGCTTATTTAGTGTTGATCAATGTATAGTCACTACCTAGGCATGATAGGTCTTGTGCTTATATATACTTATCCAAAACATTTCTGATGAATTTTAGGGTGTGGCCATGTGTTTTGAGCTGGGAACCTGAAATAGGGGAGCCGGTGCATTTGTGCGAGATTTTGCACATTATTATATATGTTTTTAATTGAGACACCTACCTACCTTGGTCAAATACCTATCAAATTGAAGCTTTTGATGAGCTCTTTACAATGATACCAACATTTATATGATAGCATGTTGCATTCTTAAATTATGCACATTTTTATCGAAAATGAGCTGGGGGAGCCAAGGTACGGATATGGAGGTACCGATATGTAAAAAATCAAGAAATGTAAAATTGAAGTTGTACCTTCTATTAAAATGATCTAAATTGGCTATTTCTTTAATATTTCACACATTTTACATCTTTAAAACATAAAAATTTATTACAATAGTGGAATTTGCAGCATAATTATGCATCTTAATCTTAATCATCAATCATCAACATCCCTGCCTCCTGAACCCAGTGGATGATTGTGATATCGTCTGTTGTATTTTGTCTAGTATCGCGGACTAAAATTTATTATCGTCGCTCCAAAACTTGAAATACATGTGATAATATGTGAATATGTATATTTCCTTTTCATTTTAACACTGTTAGAACAATTAATACTAATAAATAGTTCACAATATGATAAAGAACTGGCTGGAAAACTAAAACAAATAATGTATTAGAAATGTGTCCCGAAAGAACCTCGCACACTGAAAAAAGTATAACAGGTATCATAATAAAAGTATACAGTTTATGAAAGCTTTTGCGCTGAGCAACTCAAATATGATGTCTTTTTGGACATAGGGTATGGTAATAAAAAGATATATGCTTACCTAAAGTCAACAAAAAAAAATGTTGTTTGACTTGCACTACCCCTCTTACCCTTCATCCTACTTTAAAACACCCTAATTTTTGGAATCCTTGTGTTTCCTTTCAGAAAATGTATACTTTTCTTATAGTAGGTAGTATACTTTTTGAAATATTGAATTTCAAAGCAAAATAGACACGTTTCGCGATGTAAAATTTGTTACAAATTTGTGCACCGAAAAATTCCCAACTAAAAACGCATGACCGTTTACTTTATGTAGGAGTCCAGGGTCCATATTCATGAAATTCTGGTATTACTAGTTGGCAAGTACCTTAATGTCTATCTGTCAAAATTTGACAAGCAGAAAATGGGCTAGTTTCAGGGTTTCATGAATATGGACCCAGAAATTTAACACCCAAAATAAGACCACCACTACATCCGAAAACATAAAATTTGAGAAGTCGCATCCTCCAGCCCTAAACTTATTATTATTATTTTTATATAACTGTTGGCATTAACTCTTTCACTCCGTAATAATATTTTCACAATCCATCACATTTCGTGGAACGCCGCTCACAGCGACCTTACTTTATGATAGCATACGATATTTGTAGATGCAGGATTGTTCTCTTTGCTAATAAAAACGAAATAAAAACTAGATAGCTCTTCATTTCAACTGCTTGTTGGCGAATTTTCAACTAATTTGGGGTTGTAGGTTTTTTTAGAACTGTTTGAAAAAATTGTGTCAAAGTAGAAATTCCGGCCAATCATGTACCCTCATCGAGCCGCTGGGAGTGGCTTGCCGGAGTGAAAGAGTCAAGCAAAGAAACTTCCAAAAACATGTAATGAATTTAATTTCTTATTCTTTTCTTGTATTTCAGAGTGAAGCAATAATCATTGGAAATGGTGAAGAAATGGACACCCAAAAGAATTATCAGTCATATTCAAGAAGATGGAGCACAATAATTGACTTAAAAGACTACCATCCTGGTGGTTTTTTTTGTAAAGCAACTAACAGATATTGGAATTATAACAAAACTTGTTATTTCCCACCTTTTCCACATGTTTCAGTAGAGATTATTAAAGCAACTGATCAGCCAGATCTACCAAAAAGCACGTGTCCACCACAACTCTCGTCGATTCAACAAACTGATACACCAGACATATCCCAAAGCTCATGCCCGCCACAACTTTCATGCTCACCATCAGCCTGTGAAGATGATAATCCCCTTAGCATTTCAATCAAAATACCTCTAATAGCTGTACCTGTGATTTGTGCTGTAGTATTAATTTTGTTCACTGTTTTTATTTGCATCATATTATATCAAAGGAAACCAAGGAATACAGCATGCGCACCACTTTAGATGGTAAAATAGTGATTTTATGAAATACAGCTTCATATGAACAATTAATACACTGTTAACTTGATGCAATGGTTATAATTCTAAAGAGTCAATTTCAATAAATTCACTATTTGACATTACTTTGTCTCTAGATGGATTATTTTAAAAATTAAAACAGTTCTGAATTCAGAAAAAATAAATTTGGCAGAAAATAACTATGTGAAGCAGAGATGCCACAGGGTATTATAAAAAATCCTGAACTTTGCAAGCATAGCGAGCCCTCATGGTCGGGGGTCCAGGGGCCCGCTTAAGGGGTGGGGTCCAAGGGCAACGCCCTGGTGGGGGTCAAGGGGGTGATGAAGTCCCCCGAAGCCAGAGGGCTCCTACACATAAAAACCTTCCCAAGATGCCCTTCTAGATTAACCTCTTTCAAGGAAAAACAAATAAATTCTACAGAAAATGCATGAATTCAACATCTTCATGTTATTTCACATTATACATGGTGAGTCAAATTAAAGTGTAATCAACGGAGGATTTTTTTTACAGAAAATCTGTTTTGTTTATCAAATTTAATTATACCTGATAGATAGCAAATTTAATCAGCTTTCATGAGAATTTTACTTTGTTGAAATTGATCAATGCATTCAAAAGTTACAGCCTTTTAAGTAAAGGTACCCAATTTTGATGTCGAACAAATTTGCTTCAACCTGAACTCTTAACTGTACAGCAATGGTTAATATCTTATTGAGTGTGCACTAATGAACTTGACGCTGCATTCAAAATGTTAAACGGGCACACATTGTGCAGAGATACTAAAAAAAATTCAACGATGCAGATCAAAGTACTGATGGTCATTTCAGATATCAGTGCACAATCTTGACAACCAATGCCAAGAGATAAATCCCGACGCATCAGTGTAGCAAAGGCACTGGCATTTTTTTGCAATTATTAAAGTATCATCACACTCAATAGTCCGGTTGAAGATCGCCGTCTGGTTTTCTGTATTTTACGGATTATAAATGTCAAAAAAAATTTCGCTACTTATATAGCGCCTTTCCATAATTGATCAAAGCGCTTTACATTTATTCTGTTACCACTAGAATAAAGCGTAGCTACCTATTCAAGCGCTCAAAGCCCATATAACTTTGGGTCGACGAGGCAAGTGTGATAAAGTGATTTGCCCAGGTTCACAACACGTTGACAGAGACGGGGCTCGAACTCACAACCTCACGTTTATGAGTCCTGCCAATTTCCGCTAAACCACACGTGCCCATGTGAGTCCAGATTCCAAGTAAGGCCCTGCGGGGAAACCCGAAACCCCGAATTTTCCCGGACCGGACCGGACCGAAACCGGGTCGGGAATTTTTTTTGAGCTTTTTTCGGTTTCGGTACGGTCCGGGAAAAATATTACCGGGGTCGACCGGGTCGGGGAATTTTTACTCGGGGTCGGGGAAAGTTTACATTCGGTCCGGGAAATGCAAAACCTTGTTCGGGGTAAAAATAAAATGGAGCAACAATTAATCGCTGTGTCTATAATGTCATTTTTTAGTTTATAATTTCACGTCCATAGTTAATCTCTCGTATACTTTGCATTATAGTTGCTGATCTGTCATTTGTCATTGTCTTGCATTTCATGCACCTGAAATCTTACGCTGTTCATTCCCATACAGACTTACCAGTTACTCCCAACTAGATTGCACCTGTCAAACTGATGCCTTTAGAGTTATGTTTAAATACATAAGAAAAAACTCATATAGTCATAAGTACATAAAAACAATTAATTTAAACGTTTTATGCCTACAGAACTATTAAAATTCGGAGGTGAAATTAGAATTTAAATCTGTAGGCTTTATATTAATTTTGATATAAAAAAGTGTAGTATTTCAGGTTGAGCTCATTGGGATCATTATATGATGGGATCCTACGCCTTCAAGTCTATAAATATTAATTAATATTTTTGCCACGATGTTTTGAGTTTAAACTTGAAAATTTCTCCTTTACCACTTTACCTAATAAAGCACATTTAGACTTGTTACGTCACGAGCATTTGCTTCTTTTAAAAAATCACAAATTCCCCGTTAAGAATCAGTGATCTATGATTGGTTAAAATCGGTCCATAAAATCATGTGAACGTTTTTCGTGAGGTCCTAAATAAGGTCATTTGTCTTAAATTGAGTCATTTTTTTCGTAATCGGTTTTAGGTGAAATCGTAATCCTTGTTAAACACCATTAAAACGACTTGAAATTCGGGGTCGGGGAAAAATATCCATCTTGACCGGGAAATCATGAAAAACTACCGGTCCGGGTCGGTCCGGTCTAGAAAAAATCCTTTCGGGTCGGGGTCAGTCGGGGCAAGCTAAATTTTTATCGGGTCGGTCCGGTCGGGGAAAAAAATTTCGGGGAACGACGGGGTCGGGGTGAGAAAAAACCTGCCCCGCAGGGCGTTAATTCCAACATGGTCAAATCGCCTCAATTTATTAAAAATAGAGAGTATCCACTTCACTCATGCGTGATCGCAAACAAAAGAGGTCATTCCCTTAGTAATCTTTATTCAATCAATGACCCTGAATCTGGCGGGCTATTTTGAAGCAGTAAATATGCTAACGTGCATGACGTTCCTTGTGCTGCTCTCCTGATTGGTCTGAATATTGTATAGCATTCCCGCAAAGATGGCCGCTAATCCAAAACACGGATAAACTCTATATTGTTTATTAGCTAAAGATCACGCAACTCTGTAACAGAAACCAGGAAGGCGCTGGATGATCCTGATCTGGATGATTCAACAAAACAGCAACCGTATTAGAAGATCTTTTTTTGAGATAACTGAACATTACCCCAATATTTTTATAGTTGACATTCAACAGCCTATTGTTTTCTTGTTATTTTATTTCCATAGGCGTTCCCGTCCTAACAGTTGAAAGAGACAACAACCTTTACCAGTTCGGACGTAAACAAAATAGCCTAGTTTGTTCGCTGTTCAAATTGGGTACCTCCACTCAAATGACTATAACTTTAGAATGCTTTGTCCGATTTCAACACATAAAATTTTCTATGAAAGCTAATGAAATATGACATCTCATACAGGAACAACTTTTCAAAAGAATAAAAGGAACTGGTTATAAAAAATTAGATTACACTTTATACTCACCCTGTATGTCCTGAATATATATTTCCTAAATAATAAACTCAACCAACACTTACACCTATTTTTTCATAATTCCTTTGGGTCGTTTCTCTCTAACTAGTTACCAGTCAGAAACTCCAGGTTAATCCACTTTCCTTATGAAGTCACTGTTTGTAAGTCCCTCATCTATTTACCCTGCTGACCTGTCAGCATCCCTATCAATTAATTTTGGTTTTGAAGTCATATTTTGAAGACCCTTTACCATGCATGTACGATGCAAGCCGCCATTGATGCTAATCGATTATACGATCACTGGCTATCATGCACCCATTCAAATACGCTGCACACGGCATAGCAAAGTAGTACTGTAACGGAGATGAATCATACTTTGAATATAGGTGGTGCTGTTTATATTTTTTCCAAGCGGGGTCGTCTAAACATTTTTTTTTAGGTTGTTAAAGTGGCATCTTACCTGGCACCACATATATGTAGGGACATGCTAGTCTGAACCCTCTAAAATGAACTCATGAATACTTTACCTGTAATAACTGCACAGTTTGCATGAGCCACAGCACAGATTATCAAACATGTAATACAGGCATCCATAAGCACTGCTAGCGTATCTCAAGAAATGAGCTGCGTCTGCGATATGGGAGGACGCTGGTTCTGACGGCCTCTTAAGACACGGTGCATTGGTGCCTTGATGGGCTGGAGTGCTAAGATTACTACCGCATTGTTGTTGTTGTTCTAATCTGAG